>VYZR01074656.1:4659-17198 GCA_013400675.1 Oxylabes madagascariensis | reverse complement strand
AAGCAGTCAGAATTAGTATATTTTCAGCAGCATCACCTATGTATAAGTGAAATCCTAGTGCAGCTTTCCTCTCCTTTTATGATAGCTTCACTCTGTAGCAGTGCAACTGAAAGCAAAACTCAGGAGCTCACCGGGAGATGTGAATGTAAGTTATTGCTGTGATGACTCATATGACGACAGAGAAACGTNGCAGAAGCCTTGGGGAAAGAGAAGTTTCCCAACAAAATTTCAGAAGAAAATGCAAGGCCAGCAGGCAAGTAACTGGTTCTGGCTTCCCAGATTTCTAGATTTTTGTTTTCTGGTTTGCACCAGTCAGAAACAGTTGCCATGGATCTGCTTCCTATGTACTCTGGCCACCTCTCATGTTTGATAAGCTTTCTTTACCTATATATCCTCTGTGCCAGGTGGTTTGGGAGGGTCATTCGCCTTCTATTCTATGATGAGATTACCAGCTAAGCCATTAAGAGTAATGGATGCTGTATTGCGAGGCCTTTAAGAAGGTACATAGTGCTCCTACAGCCAGACTGCTGAGCTGAATAAATAGACAGTATGATGGGTAGAAAATTAGCTCAACCATTGTAGTCTAAGATAGCGATCACTGGTACAAAGCTCACCTGACAGAAGTTGCTTGCCTCAAGGATTGATGCCAGCCATGCTTGTTCTCAGTAACAGCCTGCATGAATGAATCAAGTGCATTCTTTGCTGGTTTGCAGATACATGAATTGGGAAGGGTGTTCAGTACGGGGCGTATGGCTGCTGTTTAAAGGAACTTTGTCAGGCTCCAGAAATCGGCAGTCAGGGACCTCAGGAAAATCACCAGAGGAGAATACAAAGTGCCAGGATGGAAGAAACCCCTGGAACAGCATAGGACAGCACTGGCTGGCTGGGAAGCAGCCTTGTAGAAAAGGACCTGAGGCCCCTGTGGGCAGTGAGTTGCCCTCAGTCACCAGTGAGCTGCACTTCTGGCAAAGAAGGGCAGCTGCATCATGGGCTATTCTAGGAGGAGGGTAGCCAGCAGCTGAAGAGGAATGGTGATTCTTTCCCTCTATCTGGCACCTGTGGGACCTCATCTCTAGTGCTGTGTCCAGTTTTGGGCTCCCCAACACAGAAGAGATATTGACATAGCTGAGCAAATGCATCAGAGAGCCATTTTGATGTTTTGGGGGCTATAGCACATGATGTACCAGGAGAGATGTGTTTTTACTGTCCCAAGTAGAGAAGGCTAGTGCTCTATATGCCTCCCTCAACATGAGAGTGTTGAGAAGACAGAGTGAGACTCTTCTCAGAGCAGCACAGTGGGAGGACAAGAGCCTGTGACCAGAAGTTAGAACACTGGAACATTGGAAATCCATCCCAGTGCCAGGGGAAAACCTTTGCCCTGCGTGGTCAAATGCTGCAACAGATTGCCTGTATAGGTTGTGGAATCTCCACCCAAGGAGACTTAGCCACTCTTGACTAGCCACTGCCTTCAGCATTTGGATCTGAATAGACTTACACTGAGTAGGGTGTTGGTGTGTTTTCCAGTGGATTCTTCCAACTGACCTGATTCTGTCTAAAGGTAATCATCGAATGCATATGGATTGATGCCAGGAAGAAAGATTTCTTTCTCTTCATTCATGTTTTTGGAGTCACAGGTACAGATCAATGGAGCTTTGTTTTGCAGGAAACAATATAAAAATGAAACAACTAAAATGAAGAAGAAATCAGTTGTGAATTTTCATTTGTATAGAATGTTGCTTGAGTCTTAGAAGTGTATGAACAGTGTTATATGTATTTCACTTCCTCTCTGTCATCTTGATATTTCACTTGATAACTTCTCTCCTAAGAACTCCATAGTAATTACATTCACTTTCCTGTTGCAGATAATCACATCATGTAACTGTTTGCTTACACCAGTGGTGATCCAGCTGAAACCTAGACTTTTTGCTTTTCCTGCTCTGTTTTCTTTTTTCCTGTAATTTCTAATTCCCAGACTAATTGTGATGATGATGATGATGTGTATTCCCTCTGCTGAGAGAAGTTTATTAGTAATTTTGAAGTCTCATCTTCAATGGAGAGGTGAAGTCATTTTGTTGTAGCAACAACATACAGAGATAGTATAAATTGTATACTGAGTGTTTTGATTAACAGCTTTGCAGTTTCATACTTGAATTGAAGTGTCTTGATGCTTTCCCACTATGTAACTAGGTAGAAAATTAACAGGCTTTGAGACTTGCCCCACTGACAGTCCAGTATTTGAAAGCTTAAAAGAGAAATGTTTGTTTGCAAGCTAGTAATTAGTTACAGCATCATCTTTGTTCTCTCAGGCTAATACTCTGGAGAGGAAAAGCACCAAGACAAAACCAGTATGCAATGTATGCTCAGATCTAAAGTCTCATTTCAGCTGGCTTGGCTGTTGTACATTGATAAAGAATCTGATTTTAGCTTTCCTTGGTTTTCTCTCTTGTAATGCTTCCCAACCCACCAAAGTTATGTATTTTGGGTATCAAACAATTTTATTCAGAAATAAATGGTTGTTATACAGACATTATAGTCTCACTATGGGATTAAATACACAGGCATTTCTTGGTGAAGTTGTATAAATTATAACAGTGTACTCCATCAATTTCCATTTTTATACCCATAAGATGAGGCATTAAGAACAGTTTACCTTGTAAAATGAAGAAAAAGAAACAATAAGAATTTATTACAGCCCATAAACAAAAGGAAAGAAAGGGAATAGAATTTAAGGAATAATGTGCTAACTCAAAACAATCCAGAGATTAATATTAAATATATATGGTGTATATATAAACTAATTCAGTGTAATAAATAACATGGAAAGAACATTGTAAATCATAGGATCTAGTTTAGTTTCCACACAGTTTGTTTTATGTGATATCAACCAGGCCTTATAGGAAACTGTAGTGCATAATTTTACAGTGCACTCCTTTGAACTGGGTTGTGTATGTAAAGACTGTGAAATAATAATGTACCAAATATTTCCCATGTTACCAAATGTTATAGCAACCTTGCTGTTTGCCTGCTGGAGATCCTGCTGGAGCTGGGTCTTTTTCCCTCTTTGAGCTTTTTGATAGGCATGGTCTGCAGTATTTGATTTCTCTTCTTGACTCGTAAGTTTTAGTATGCCAAAATTAATATTTTAGATTACTGAATGGAATTAGGATTCAGTGCAAAAATTTGTTATTGACTAGTTGGAAATTAGGTCAGGTGTCTCCTGCAGTATGCTTTTGGAGCATTTTTAAAGTAAAACCGAAAATAAATTTTAGAAATATTTTCAATAAACACCTTACTAACACTTTTGCCCGTGAGGCTTTTGTAAGCAGGAAAAATATATCATCCTCTAATATATAATTCTGAGTATCCTCTTAAATATAAATGTACAGGGTAAAGAAATACAGTAATGCCAACTTAGGTGGTCAGAATCTTAAGTCCATGGAGGTCCAAATTTGGGTGAATTTTCAACAAATTATTTGGAAGGGTTGCCATTTTTTTGTGCTTGCCTATGACTTGTCAACAAAAATGTGTTATAAAGCATCTTTCTAGAACCAAGCAAAACAGAATAAGGAAAGCTATTTAAAATTAAGTCCTATATATCCACTTTTTGTAGCAATCCCACAAATACTGGTAGTAGTTCCCTAGATGACAGTTCCCAAAATGACAGATTTATTCCTTTTTCAGAATAAATTATATAAAAATCTTGGTTAGGATGATGTTGGAAATATTTGATGTTGATTGCCAAGTGAGTCATAAAAGTCATCTTTAATACCTGGCCATACTTCTGTTGGTATGAAATTTGGCCCAAATGCTGGTGCCAGACCTTCAACCTTGTGTCAGCTTAAGAGTCTGGCAGAGATTTGCCAGATGGTCTTCCAGCCGTTCACCTGGAACACTGAAGGTAATAGAAAGTCTATTTGGTCTTTTGAAATATAAATCCCATTCTTCGTATCTCAGTATGGTTTCCCAGTATTGAATGCTGTCTTCATCTATAGAGATTTTGGATGCAAATGCTTTTTCAGAACCATGAACAGTTGAAAAATGGGAGAGAGATCTGTTTCATTTCACTTCTAAAGCTAACTGAGATGCTTTACCAAAATAACTGATATATTCAGCTCCAATTTGCATGTTTAAAAACTTCTCTAAGCTATATTGTTATGATAGGCCTAAAAGTAAAACCTTAAAGATCAGCGACCCAAAAAACATAATCACTCTAAAGTGGTTAATAAATGCCAGTATCTCTTTTCCAGCTGGAGAAAACAATAAGCTGCACTACATTAGCTTTCTTACATATTTGTATCATGTATGTTTCTAATGCAAAAATGGATAAAGAGTATAAGGTCCACTGTAAAATACAATGCTCATTAAATCTCATTTTTCCGAGTTCTTTACTAGGTGTGAGAGAAGAAGTTATGTAACTGTGAAATGGAAAAATCTATATTAAACTATGAGTCGTTCCCAGAAGAACTGCTCCAGTGTGGGTCCCTTCCACAAGGTGCAGTCCTTCAGCAGCAGGCTGCTCCTGTGTTGGTCCCCCATGGGGTCACAACAAACCTGCTCCAGTGTGGGCTCCTGCCTTCACAGGGCCACAGGTCCTTCAGGAGCCTGCTCCAGTGTGGTCTTCCCAAAGGGTGACAGACTCCTTTGGGCATCCACCTGCTCTGCTGTGAGGTCCAGCGTGGGCTGCAGGTGGATCTCTGCTTCACCAAAGGGTCGAGCACAGACTGCAGGGGCACAGCTGCCTCACCATGATCTGCACCACGGGCTGCAGGGGAATCTCTGTTCCAGCACCTGGAGCAACACTTCCTCCTGCCACTCACTGACCTTGGTGTCTGCAGAGTTGTTGTTCCACATGTTTTATGTTTTCACTCCTCTCTTCTGCTGCCATTGTTTTGAAGCAGTTTTTTCCCCCTTTTAATCCTGTTATCTCAGGGGTGTTACTGCTGTCACTGGTAACCCTCCCACTACCAAAACCTCCTCACACAAACCCAATACAAATAGTTATGTCAATGTATTCTGTAAATGTTTTAAAATNGCAGTATGCTTTTGGAGCATTTTTAAAGTAAAACCGAAAATAAATTTTAGAAATATTTTCAATAAACACCTTACTAACACTTTTGCCCGTGAGGCTTTTGTAAGCAGGAAAAATATATCATCCTCTAATATATAATTCTGAGTATCCTCTTAAATATAAATGTACAGGGTAAAGAAATACAGTAATGCCAACTTAGGTGGTCAGAATCTTAAGTCCATGGAGGTCCAAATTTGGGTGAATTTTCAACAAATTATTTGGAAGGGTTGCCATTTTTTTGTGCTTGCCTATGACTTGTCAACAAAAATGTGTTATAAAGCATCTTTCTAGAACCAAGCAAAACAGAATAAGGAAAGCTATTTAAAATTAAGTCCTATATATCCACTTTTTGTAGCAATCCCACAAATACTGGTAGTAGTTCCCTAGATGACAGTTCCCAAAATGACAGATTTATTCCTTTTTCAGAATAAATTATATAAAAATCTTGGTTAGGATGATGTTGGAAATATTTGATGTTGATTGCCAAGTGAGTCATAAAAGTCATCTTTAATACCTGGCCATACTTCTGTTGGTATGAAATTTGGCCCAAATGCTGGTGCCAGACCTTCAACCTTGTGTCAGCTTAAGAGTCTGGCAGAGATTTGCCAGATGGTCTTCCAGCCGTTCACCTGGAACACTGAAGGTAATAGAAAGTCTATTTGGTCTTTTGAAATATAAATCCCATTCTTCGTATCTCAGTATGGTTTCCCAGTATTGAATGCTGTCTTCATCTATAGAGATTTTGGATGCAAATGCTTTTTCAGAACCATGAACAGTTGAAAAATGGGAGAGAGATCTGTTTCATTTCACTTCTAAAGCTAACTGAGATGCTTTACCAAAATAACTGATATATTCAGCTCCAATTTGCATGTTTAAAAACTTCTCTAAGCTATATTGTTATGATAGGCCTAAAAGTAAAACCTTAAAGATCAGCGACCCAAAAAACATAATCACTCTAAAGTGGTTAATAAATGCCAGTATCTCTTTTCCAGCTGGAGAAAACAATAAGCTGCACTACATTAGCTTTCTTACATATTTGTATCATGTATGTTTCTAATGCAAAAATGGATAAAGAGTATAAGGTCCACTGTAAAATACAATGCTCATTAAATCTCATTTTTCCGAGTTCTTTACTAGGTGTGAGAGAAGAAGTTATGTAACTGTGAAATGGAAAAATCTATATTAAACTATGAGTCGTTCCCAGAAGAACTGCTCCAGTGTGGGTCCCTTCCACAAGGTGCAGTCCTTCAGGAGCAGGCTGCTCCTGTGTTGGTCCCCCATGGGGTCACAACAAACCTGCTCCAGTGTGGGCTCCTGCCTTCACAGGGCCACAGGTCCTTCAGGAGCCTGCTCCAGTGTGGTCTTCCCAAAGGGTGACAGACTCCTTTGGGCATCCACCTGCTCTGCTGTGAGGTCCAGCGTGGGCTGCAGGTGGATCTCTGCTTCACCAAAGGGTCGAGCACAGACTGCAGGGGCACAGCTGCCTCACCATGATCTGCACCACGGGCTGCAGGGGAATCTCTGTTCCAGCACCTGGAGCAACACTTCCTCCTGCCACTCACTGACCTTGGTGTCTGCAGAGTTGTTGTTCCACATGTTTTATGTTTTCACTCCTCTCTTCTGCTGCCATTGTTTTGAAGCAGTTTTTTCCCCCTTTTAATCCTGTTATCTCAGGGGTGTTACTGCTGTCACTGGTAACCCTCCCACTACCAAAACCTCCTCACACAAACCCAATACAAATAGTTATGTCAATGTATTCTGTAAATGTTTTAAAATGTATGATTTGCTCCGGAGATTATGCTTTCTTTTTTTCTTTTTTTTCTCAACCTGTCTCATGTGATTTAGGGTTGATGAGGCACTCCTCATCCCAGCCTGAAAAGAATCAGTGAAGCAGGGCCATTGGGCATCTTAACAAGTGCCATGGAGGCCTGGCACATCCTCTGCAGGATTCCTAAAGAATCCTAAAGAAGCAAAGCATATATAATTATTCTTTTGGCCTTTCTGTACATCTTTCCTTCCAGCTATCCCTCAAAACTTTTGAATCCTAAAACTAATTTCAAATAATATGGACAGGATGTGTCTGAGATTTTAAAGTATTGAATTTTGAGAAGTTTTGTGAAAATTGGTATTTGGATGGCTAATATCTATGTCATTGAGGAGAAGTCAAAAGAACTTATATGAGTCAGTATATGTGGATCCAATACATGTGCTGAAACAGCTGGTCACCATGTGTGTGATACCAGCCAGCTATTTCACCTTTTGCCCAGACAGAAAGCTGGGATAAAAGCAGGAGCTGTGGCAGCAACCTCTGTGAAGGATGTTAGGAGAAAACATCCTCTGCAACCTGTTAGGAGAAAAGGGTTCATTAGCTCTGTTGTTCATGAAAAAATAATTATTTTGTATAATTCTTGCTATATTTCAAAGCAAAATATTTATGTTCACAGTTGAAAATATTGATAGAAACAGACTAATAAATTTATTCCTTGCTTTTTAATTAATTTTAACTAATGTATTTTATTGATACATATATTTTTGTTTTTAAAAAACTTATTAAAAATACGATGCTTACAATGGGATTGTGTCTGTTTCAGCTAAGCACTTTTAATGAAATAGAAAGCTTACTTTTGTTGTGTACAAGTCATATAGTATCTTCCTTAAGTAAGTCACATATGCTTTCTTAAAGGGACAGTTTTGATCTGGAAAAATTAGATCTTTTTCTTTCTAATCACTGCACACAATGAAACTTACTTCAAACCTGACTCCAATTCTCTCTCTGTTTCGTGTAAGGATTATTTTAACAGAAACTTTTAGAATCGATGTGTACATGATTTAGTTCTGTCACTTGCAGTGCTATAAACCATGTTATGCTATATTCTAGATCTTTGATGGTTGTACAGTACAGATTTAGGGTCAGTTTGCAGAATGTATTTGTTTAGAATAAAGTTAAAATATGGAAAGTTAGTGCAATTTGTTGATAAATTTTCTTACTATTAAAAAAATTGAAGAAAAAAATCAAGATGTTCTGATGTTGTTATTCAAGTGATTAAATAATTTACACTGCAGAGATCCATTTCCAAACTTAAGCCCTCAAACAATCCCATTGTTTTGCAACACTGGGAGAGTATGTACAGCTCCTGGCTTTGTTCTATTTTGATGAAATGTGTCATTGATAAAAGAGAGTTCAAGCTTCCCTAAACCAATTAAAATGTTCTTGCCTCAGGTGGTAAATAAAAGCACATGATAGAACTAAAGCAGACTGGGAGAGTGGTAATCAGTACAGTAGTTTGGTATTGAACAATATTGAACACCGTAACAATAACACATAATAAATCATTTTGAAAGGTACATTGGATATATTTTTTTCAAGGACAAATGAAGTATACTCACAAGGATCAAGAGGAGACCTTAGTTATTTTTATGCTTTATTTTAGAAATTATTGACAGTTTCTTTTAAAAGTAGCTTTAGCTTGCGTGAGTGCAAAATGTTTATGAGGATACTTTTGGATATTGGTCAGTTGGATATAAATATGTTTTATTGAAAGTTTTTTTCTTGATAAGATAATGTAGCTGTAATGTTTCATTTTTAAGAGCACTGTCCTGATTTTTTATGCATGAATATCTTGATCTCACATACGTGAAATGTGTTCAATCCACTTATATGATTCAAGACAATGTGTTGTTGCTGTACCGTCTTCACCTTTATAGAACTGATTCACTAACAGAAATGCTTATCTATTAGGAGAAAATTTTTTTTTGTCCATTCATAAGAATATCACTGTGGAAGTAAAAGAGTGTTATACAGTGTTTCTATTTAGAAAGAAGCTAGAGGGGATAAAACCCATCTTTCCTATTGGGAAATTTCCCTTTGGTCTAAAGGAATTTGACTGTTCTGTACTATGAAAAGTTTACTGTAAAATGCCAGACTATCCAGATCAAAATACAGCTGGGATGCCGAGGGTAAATTCTACAGGATGCCAGATTAACAAGTTGGCATGGAGTTACTTCACTGTGTCAGGATAGCCGGAGATCCTGAAGGAAGTGTCTTTGGTTTGGGTTAAGCTCTCAGTATGCAGCTTCCTCATCAAAAGACAACACAGATGCTGGAAATGGAAATACAAGTGAGTTTGATTAGCTTTCACTACTGCGTATCAAAGCTAAGACCAAATTTTCTCTCCTTCTCAAAGGACAGTCAAGGTCAAGGACAGTAAATAACCTGGAAGAGGGGAGTTTGAAGACGTTCTTGGTGTAGCACTTTAGTGTGTGGGATACCTGCTGCTACTAGGCATTAGTTGACCTCTCAAGATAAATATTTGCCTTCACAGAAAGAAAAGAGCAGCAAGAAATATATAATACATATCATCTTCAGCTTTAAAATGTACAAGATAATACCCTTTTTTTTCCTTTCCTTTTTATTTGGTTTCTTTTTTTTTTTCCAAAACTTGGAAACCTAAAAAGGAACAAAAGTTTTGGTATTCTGTGGATTTTACTGTAGGAGACAAGCCTTGTCCCAGAGAGTTTACCAGAAAATTGCTATGTCATGCAAAATATGGTAAAAGACAGTAAATGTGATAGACCCAAAAAACAATAAAATGAGAAAAATTTTGCTTGAAGCTGAAAGTCTTACATTTATTAAATTATATCTGTATTTTAGCATAAGCCATGGTGCCTTCTGTATTTTTTTTTCTTTTTACATCTGTTTTATCTATAGACAACATAAAAGGTTATCAGGTGGTGAAAGAGAATGCCCAAATGATAGAAATTAGAGGTCTTCTTTCATCATTGTTATTCTCCAGTGCTCTGGTCTCATTCTAAACTAATTCCATGTCATCAAAGCCATTACTGCCTTTCTGTGTCTATTTCAAACCCTTAAGATCACTAAGAGATTTCTTGTATTGGTTCCATATTTTTTCAGACTTTAAATAGCTTTGTTCTAGATCATCCTGGAAAACTTTTCTTTATATCTTTCAGCTATTTATGGCAATTCTTTGTAAGTTCATGCAAGGTTTGATTTCTTAGACCACAACTGGTGGCCACCAACCACACACAGTGTGGGTCCTCTCCAATGAAGCATAAGGAAAAGATGATGCTGTGTTCAGAGCGGTTACACAAATATGCAGTCCTGAAAAGACATAAAGCTTACACGGGATATATTTTACTGTGACATATTTAGTGCATGTTTCTTTCAGTAGCACTCCTAGCTTCTCTGTCTCTACTGTTCACTTCAAGCCATTTGCTCTGTCACGTACCTTCCCCACTGCTATGCCAATGGGTCCAGTAGTGGGTTCCCACTAGTAAGCCAGGTCAGGAAACTAATAAAGGCTGCAGTTTTAAAATTTTTTTAGGCTATTTTTCAGATATCATGTCTCTATAGCCCCAGCAGGTAATTTGCTGTTTCAAATGCAGTTCAGGTCTTCCATGAACCATTTTGCACAAAAGTGGTTTCTTTCAGCTCATTCCATCTCTATTTTGTTTACTTAAAACAGGAAAGATAAACAACACAAATCTTAAAGATCCACAACTAAAGTGCCAAATACAGGTACATATTAAAAATATTTAATCATTGTGATTTCTTTCTGTGCTTTGCAGTATAGCTATTCTTCTTTAATGGTGATAATCTTAATTGTGCTGTGTTTTCCATTTTTCTTTGTTCCTAGTAATGCTCTCAGAAGACTGAAGAAATATTGCTGCTCTTACCATAATATATACACTTGAGAAAACACCAAAAAGGCATGTTTTTAAGCACTCCAGGCAATAACTGAGCATTGATGCAACTATTTTGACCATCCCACATGCTCACTGATTTTACACCAAAAAGTAGGAAACAGAAAGTCAATTGCAAAGTGATATTAAAAACACACTCTGGTGAGTGCACTCTGAGCAGATTTTAAATACCTAACCAGAGCTCACTCTCTCCAGATCTCTTGCTTCTCAGAGAACCATCCTATGTAGGAAAGCTTTAGATTCCTCTTCTTTGATCATGCTCTGCAATTGCTTCATTATTTTGTTGTACATTGAATTATAGAATAGTTTGGGTTGGAAGTGATTGTTAATAGGCATCTAGTCCACCTCCCCTTCAATGTGAAGGGACATCTCCAACTAAATAATTTTGCTTAGAGCTCTGTCCAACTTGACCTTGGATGTTTCCAGGGATAGGGCATCTGCCACCTCTCTGGTCATCATTTCCAGTGTTTCTCCACCTTCATTGTGCAAAGTTTATTCTTCATATGTAGTCTGCATCTACCCCCTTTTAGTTTAAAACCATTACCTCATGTCCAATTGCAGAGGCCTTACTAAAATGCTTTTCTCCATCTTTTTTATAAGCCCTCCTTTAGATACTGGAAGACTGCTCTAAGGTCTCCCTAGTATCTTCTTTTCTCCAAGATGAATAATCCATAGCCTGTCTTCAGACTAAGAATTAGTCTGCCTTCATAGCTGACCTGCTCCAGTCCTCTGATCATTTCTGTGGCCCTACCCTGGACCTGCTTCAGCAGATCCATGCTCTTCCTGTGCTGGGCACCCCAGAGCTGGATGCAGCACTCTGTGTGGGTCTCACCAGATTGCGGTCGAGAGGTTGAATCACCTTCCTTAACCTTCTGCTGCAGCGCTGGTGATGCAACCCAAGATACAATTTGGCTTTCTGGACTGCAAGGGTACATTGCCAGGTTATGTCCAGCCTCTCACTCACCAGCATCCCCAAATCCTTCTTGTCAAGTCTGCTCTCGATTCTTTCGTCTCCCAGCCTGTACTGAGATTGGAGGTTTTCCCAACCCAGCCGCAGCACCTTGTACTTCATCATGGTGAACTTCAGGAGGTTCACACAGATCCACTTCCTAAGCTTGTCTAGGTCCCTCTGGATGGCATCCTGTCCTTCAGGTGTGTCACCACTCAGCTTGATGTCACCTGCAAATTTGTTGAGGGTGCACTTGATCCCACTGTCTGTGTCATTGACAAAGATATTAAACACTGCTTCACTTGATTTATATGTTTTACAGAGCAGGACTGTCCATTTTGCAGGACTTGGTATGTCCAAGTTCTGAGATAGGAACAGGGTAGCTCACTACTATCTTTCTGTTTCCAGTCCTTTTCAATATTTGTCAAATCTGTAGAAGTTTTAGAGCTGCTGAGTCCCTTTGTGGATTTGACTTCTGAAGAAATATATTTCCAGTTTGACTTATCTAAAACTTTCTTATGCTTAATGAAAAATGGAAGATGACCATGAAGTTTCACATACTTCTGGAATCCCTTTGCAATCATCTTTACAGATATCTATATTTTTGCAATCATCTTTACAGATATCTATATTTAAGAGCAGTCCAGATGTCTCTTTTCATGTTCTTCACTACATCATGTGATTTTTTATGCTTCAGCGTGTAGTTAGGCTGATGTCCTCATCTCCCCCTTTCTCTCTGCATCCTGCACTGTATCCCTGTTTGAACTTAGATGTGCAATGAATAAAGATGAAAATTTGTTA
>VYZR01074654.1:6520-38833 GCA_013400675.1 Oxylabes madagascariensis | reverse complement strand
AAAAAAAAAAAAAAAAATCTCTTTTCAGATCCATTATTATTTTATTTCCCATCCTGCCATGTCCTAGACTCTGTCAGTAAATTATGGATAGGTCTGTGATATCAAAGTAAGTTTAAGGTCTTGAAGGAACAAAGGTGCCAGAGTAACAGACATCAATATTGTTTTAACTGGCACATGACTTTCTGGGAAATTTCATTTCAAAAAAAGCATATCTGTAAGTTATGAAGACATTTATGTGGGATCAGTATCATAAATGCTATTTTTCCAAACAGCCATGGAATGAAAAGGCTCCGTTTGTCCTCTTCATGGCCAACATATGCTAAGTGAACACCTATTACATTGAAATGTTACAGTAACTCCTCTCTTAACCTTGAAAAGATCCTAGAACTGGTTTATAAGAACAGCAAAAAGAAGAATAACTTAAAAATTTGAAGGTCAATGTTTGAACAAAACCTGCATTTAGAAACAATTTTCCCCTCAAATTCATTAGAGGTCACTTGTTTTTTTCCTAGAAGCTCCGGTGGATGATCTTTTAATATTTTGAGGATCCTCCATATATGTTTATTGGCTATTATTTCATCTGACAATGTTTTCTAACCCGTTACCTTAAGACACTTTAGCAATAAATAGGTGAAAAGCTTATAGCTGGCACATGCACCTTACCAAATGTGTTCCACATAATTGTATTTTTCTATGTCATGTTTATTTCAGTTTGAGGACTCAAAATAGAGCTTTCCTGATGTTTTATTATGGGCAGCTGTTCTGTAAATTACAAAGGATTTTATGGACTATAGGAAGTGGTTCACAGGCAATCTTCTTTATAAGATAATTTAGTAAAGGTCTTTCCTCTAGGCCTTGAGGCTTGCGGGAAGACTTTTGAATTTAAACAAGACTAAGTTAAGATAATAGCGTCCCATTATGAAACCTGTTCCTGGCAAATTATACTCAGAAGAAGGACTAAAGCTCTATGCCTTTGTTCAAGATAAAGGTATCTTGGGGGGTTTTTTGCCTTTCAACTTATGTCACATAGCTAATCACAGTGATATGATAAAATAAATAACAATACAATACGCTATTCCTCTCTAGAAGCATTATTTATTTCTTTGTTGAAAAATAGTTACTGGCATTTGGTCAATTTTTCTTTTAAGTCAGAAATCGATATTTGAAACTGTGATCAATGTGAGTTGCCCAAGAAGCATTCACTTAACAAAGGCCTTTTTATTTAACATTCAGTTGTTTAGAATGAACATTTTTCATGTTTCTTTCGCAGCCAGAAAATTACTTTCTTAAAGACAGGAAAACAAAATTAAAATCTCAAAAAGAGCCATTTCAAAAAACATATTTCTTTTAACCTCCATGCATTCTGCCCTTTACCCCTGGCCCACAAAACAAAAGCTGATATTGTCAGCAACAGGGAATGGCACAACACAACAGTGTCTGTCAGATTGCCACGAGGATATCTCCTTTATATCACTTTGTATAGCAAAACCAAACCTGGTGTCTTTTAATTTGAGAAAAATGTGGTGGCTTTTAATTGCTAAAAAACCTCAAAGTCGCTCTTTACCTGCCACTCCAGAGTCAAAGCAATATCTCCAAAAGGCAATCAGCCCTGGATCTGTGGGCAGCAAGTCATTAGTCATCCCTGGAGTCTCTTTCATTGTACAACAAAAGCTTCAGAGTGGTGAATAAGTGTGATCCTTGTGAAGTTAAGTTCCCAAATATGCAGAGACCTCAGGATCTCACCATTTGGAGCTACATCTGCAGTGAAAAAGCCTTGGTGGGAGATTGTCAAGTGGTGTGATGGGAGAGATGCTGCACTTTCCTCAGACAGAGAACAAGATGGAACAGTGATCTCATCCACGATGGCAAGTCCTTTGTGTCTGACCTAAGCACAGAGTGTAAATTAATAGCTATTTTTCACAGTTACTTCAGTGTATCCCATCCTACCTACATTCTGTGTCTAAAGGCTCAAATATCAACGCTCTAGAGAAGTTTAAATACAGAGCAAGACCCTCCTCAAGTTTACTTGCACATAACTCGCAAGGAAAGACAAAAATACTCGGTTTATGGCTCCTGTAAGAGAGATCTTTTTTTCAATCAATGATTGTATCTTCACACTATTTTTATCCACTGTGAAAATAAACCTGCTGAGCTGAGAGTGAGGAACCGGGAGTGCACTGTGCGCACGCAGTTAAAAGCAACCGCATGGTGCTGGGAACCCTGAAGAAACAAAAAATAGAATACGAACCAAAGAATAACCTCACTCTCCTCCATTCGCAACACCTAAAACAACAGGCTGTGAAAATGGTTTCATTAAAAAATAACAAGCACATGCTCACCAGGGGATAGATCAGGGCAAACTGAATAAAAAATTCTTCAATCATTGCTGAAGTAGGTCAACCAGAATTAATTCAAAGGGCAAACATTCAAACTGAGCCTGCCACCCCCCCCACCTCACCCCACCTCCCCGCAGCATGTCTTTCTGCCTGCCCTTTGACAAGGCCAAGTGGAGACCCATACTGACTTATTACTTCATTTCGTACAATGCACTCACCACAGTGGGTCTCTTTCTCTCCTCAGTGTAAACTGATAGGCCACAGATTTCCTCCACATTTACACCAGTGTGAAACAACATAGCAGAGCCTGGTGTTATGTAGGAACATAAAACACTGAGAAGCATGGCTCCCCAGCTCAGAAGATCTGTCCTAAATCCTAAATCCTTCCTTGAGGAAATTTTTGCCAAAGAGATGTTCATGCTGGCCAAGAAGCCAGAAAAGTGTGCAGAAAGTAAACACCCTGGAGGCAGAAGTCAGATGAAGAAGTTGATGCATTACCCAGCTGCAAAACACAAAAGCTTGGGCGGTCCAACCAGGATCCACATCCTGCCCTGTGCTGCCAGGACAGTGCCCTGTGTTGTGATGTCTTAGGAGAGCACATCAGCTGGATCAGGGCATCGTTCTCTTGAGCTGACCTTCTGTTAGCATGAACGAGCTCTGATATATTGTATGGTATTAATTGACTTAATGGCTTTCAGCTATAATGGTTTTGCATACAGAAAAGCTGGTCTAGCACTACATGCTCCTCAAAACTCACTTATCTTGCAGCAATGGATTTTTATGAATCATTATTTGGCTTTAAATTCCCTCTCTCTTCTCCCAGGTGAGCTGTCATTTCATTTACAGTAGGAGAGAATAATTCAGGTCATGATGAAAGAAAAGCTTTTTTTTTTCCTTAGTTGATGTTAATAAAATATATTAACCTCCCCTTCTCCACCCCCTCAGCCTTTTCAAACCTAACCTCATGATTGAGCTTTGAAATGTAGGCGAGAAAGGTTAACTCTGGGGGGGTGCAGCCTCTAAACTGTTTTATTCAACATCCCATCTAATGAAACAGCTGTCACACTTTCTCTCTTATCCCTCCCAGTCCTAAAAAGCCAATTAACCCTATCCCTAGAAGATAGCATCCTGATGGTATAACGAAGCTACATCCTTTTCCTTCACTGCCAGTGATGACACAGCCGGATCAGGGGCTGTGCCTGGATTCCCAGCCTGAGGAGGGCACTGGCCCAGGTGGAAAGGAATTGAAGCAGTTTGGGCAACTACCAGGCTCCCCCAGGCATGAAAGGGAGCTGCCATCTCTGCAAATATCAGTCAGCCCTTTTAGTCAAGAGGCAATAGAAATAACACAAAGCTTTGGTGCACTTGGCACTTCCCCCAGAAAGCACTTAAGGGAACTGGGATGCTTATAATACCTGTTTCAGATCACCTGTAAGATAAATGCAACCAAGCCTAAAAAAGTTTCTTCTTTGGGACAGAGATCCCTCCTTATACACCCCACTTAAATCACAAAAGCTAGATTCTACTTCAACTGGTATCAATAAGGATTTTGTCCTTGGTGTGAGAGCGTTATCTGCTCCTGAGAGAAAATCAATGAATGCCCTATAAAGCAGCGCAGACATGAGATTGGGTTGCTAGTGGCCCTCCACCGGGAGACACACCGGGGCCGTCGTTTCTGCCGTACTCTTTTGTGAAGCCAACATCAACACATAAGGGAGCAATTCCGCGCCGTCTCCTGCGCTGTGGCTCCATGCAATCTCCCAATGCACAACTTCCAAGAGACACATTTGAAAACCTTACTGTGCTACTCAAAACACGAGGCTGAAAGAAGTCTGCCAGTGTTCGCCTTATGAACAGAGCCCTCACAACCAGCTTTTCCCTCCTGTTCCTGCCAAGAGCGTGAGCCAAGGCTCAGTGTGCATCCCACCAGTGCAAAGCACCGCACTTCTCTGCCCTGTCCTGCCAGGAGAGGCTGGAGCACAGTGACTGCACAATTTCTTGTGCCTTATAGCTGCAGTCATTCCGGTGCTGCACAGAGCCTGCAGAGCCCCCAGCGAAATTCAGCACTTAGGGAAAATGGAGTCAAACTTTGCCCATGTGCTCGGAAAATAATGACTGACATTACGGTGTATGTTGAACATCTAAGCCTGATCTTGAGGGAATAGAGGACATATTTAAATGAGTTCATCTGCGAAAGGCAGGGAATGCGGATCCCTTTATTGTGCTATTACAAAAAGATTATTATCAAAAACATTATCCTAAACTCTCATTTATATTTAAGAGCAATTTTACTATTAATTGTCTGTGCTCCCCTTAGTCCATAATTCAGCATGTCCAAGCCTGTTTCAGTTTCATAAAACTGGCATCTTTATTACAGCCTTGGGCTACAATTTTCCAACGAGAATTGTCTAAATGAAGGGTTTTTTCCTTTTTCTGTGTAAAATGCTGCTCTCTATTACCTGTGACCAAGCTCCCAGGAGGCAGCAGAGGAATTTGTATTGCAGATTATCTGTAAATTGAGGCAAAGTTACCCAGGCCCATCATCAACCTCTCCCACATAGGCTTTCAGACAACCTAGCTAATATGGGAAGGGTCTTTCCCACCTCTTCCCATGGACAGAAATGCTCCCCTTCCAAAGGCCCAAAAGAATGGGCCTTATCTCCCATTTATCTCCCCCTCCAACCCTGAAAATAATGATGAAGATGAAAATTTGACATTATTTCCCTCCTTTCTGGTATCTTGACTTCTTTCCTACACTATTCTCTTAAAGAGTTTTTGTAGCATCTCCTATCAGAGAGTGCTTTCCTTTTGTTCCTGCAGCTTAAGCCCACAAACTCATTTTGGCATGCCATATAATCCATGTCCTCCTTGTTCAGATCTCTATTGGGAAACTAGACAACACACCACAGTAGTTAATTTAAAATAAAAGAGTGAAACCATTACCCTTTTGTCCTCTGCTTTCTTTTTCCAGTTACATGTATCTCAAAGACTTCACTGCACTGCTTTTAAAACACACAAAAATGGAGCATCTGGACTTGTCTTAATGAGAAAATGTTTGGTTTACACTTTCTCAGTGGAATTATCTTTATAATTGGTAGCAATGATTTGAAAAGTAAGTCCTTGTTCTGCCAACAGCACATTCCATGAGGAAATGAGGGAGCTGGGGAAGGAGGCTTTCCTTCTGAGGAAAAGTTGGCTTTCGTCTAATTAGAAGAAAAATCACAGTGGAACAAAGTCTTGTTCTGCTGACCTCTCAAATTCTCCAAACACTGTGTATTAAAACACATCCTCTTTTGAAACTCCAGACTGTGAGATATTTGTATTTAGAGATGAGCTCTGCCATGTCAGGCATGAAGCCCTCCTTCCTGGTCCTCTAGGATGGCTTGATATGAAATTCTTGGCAAACATTAGAAGCTTTATCCCCACTGCACTGAATTATCAATCCAAGTCTTGAAACAGGCAGACTTCCTATTCAGTTGAACACTGGGAATTTGGAAGAGATACCCATAAATCTTTTGTGAAAAGTCCAGCCTCTCCTTTTTCCGTGGAGAAAACCAGATCTCAGCCTGTTTTTAAGAAACAGTCTCTAGATGTTTTCTTTGCAAAGCTGGGCTTGAGAATGTCAGTGATGCACACTCCTTGCTGGAACTGAAAGGAGTATGAGTAGGACTTTATTGCTACCCTGAGTAGAGAAGATAAAGTAGACTTTTCCCTTATTGCATACTCTGAAGTGAAATGGATCAATTAATTTGGGGTTTATAGCAAGCACCTCCTTCAGAAACATTCTCCAAGTCATTAGTTGCAGCTTGTGCATAGGAAGAGAGACAAATCAATTTCCTAGCATTGCTTCAAGTCTTTGTTGCTGAAGCTCTGTCCACACTTCTAACTACCATTCCTCTTATCTTTGGTGAGCCTTCTCTCACTCTTATCTTTGCTATCTTTTCCCTTTTCTTTTCAGAATAAAATGAGCAGAAGTAAATCCTTTAATGAAAGTGAAAAGGTATAATAGACAACATTATCTCCTCCCTAACAAAGTGCAACATTTTGGTAATTCACTCACACAGACATCTTCAGCCATCCCTATCTTATGTGCTGCTTGGCTCTGTAGGTTTAATTGTGCCCAGTACATATTTTGTCTGGGATGGGAAAAGGCAGCTGCCTGTATGTCTGTAAGTGATGTGTTCCATAAAAAACACCAGGAGTCACAGTCACAGCTACCATTACTGCACAGGCGGTGAAAAGTCTGACAGTGCTTGTTTGATGCTGCTGTGAGCAGCTCTATCCTCAGACATCCACAGGACACCTGATGTTCATCTCCCTTCCAGCCACAGGACTGAGTTTATTCTAGAAGACCTTTGATGTGCTCTTATGGAGAAGGGACAGGCTACCTCCCATCTCTGTCTCCTCTATGAGTGGCTCAATTTAGTCCAAAATGAGTGCTTATGAAGTTGATCTTTGCACGAATTCCATTGCACCTGCCTATCCTGAAGTACATTGCTCAGATTTCTAGCTTTCTTAGGAATTTTAGTGTATTGCATGACAGCACAAACAAGTTCCTGTTGTGCCGGTAGTCATATCTTTCCTCACAATCTCAATATGTTCAACGACACTCCCTCTATGTCTGAACCCTGTGGCTACATTATAATAACAACCTCCTCCTGTGCTGAGGCATAGATATCAGTCTTTTCTTTTTTCCTATCTGTAATCTAGGTAATCTAATTTCTTCTCCTAATCTCTGAACAGATCTGACTTTACTCTCACCCTCTTGTTAACAAATTTCATTTACAAACTGTGTAGAAAGATCAATAACAAGACATTTAAAAAAATAATTAGTTATATCTATATTCTAATGTCACATAGGGTTTTTTGGGTATTGTTTTAAATGTTTTTGTTAAACCTGTCAAAGATGGTAGGATATCAAAAGAAATAGTATGTTAATTTATTAGAACAGAATACATTTATTTTCCTACCATGGAAGATTAAATTCACTGGTCTCAATATAATTCTTGCTGCTATTCTTGTCTTTTAAAAAATCTTTTCAATTGGCAACTATTCTCATTTGATAGATGAGGTTGTTTTCAGTGACAATCTATATATATTTTTATAGTAATTCTGCTCTGTGTTTTTTTGAGACCTCAGATGAATGCCATCTGGTCCCAAAGATTTATTGACATTTAATTTCCTGAGTTTTTCCATTTCACACACATGAATACATATATATGGATATATATATAGAGGTTTGTTTTTTTTTTTAATATCTGTCAAAAGGAGCACTGCACCTTTACTCTCTGGAATTCCCCTGTTCCAGATTTATCCATTATACTCAGAAGCAAAGACCAAGGAAAAGAAATATTGAAAAGAATGTGCAACATTCTTTTCTATGATTAGGTGCCTAATATCTTGAGGGACCTGCAGAATTCTGTGGCTCCATGTTCCTGATGCAGTTCAGCTTGCTATTTCCCTTTGCCTACACACAGGCCTTCCCAATTCTCATTAAATGGGTGCTGATGAGCATACCATAAGCTTACAAATTGATCTTAAGATGAATTTCCATCTTTAAGACACCTTTCAAGGCTGAGGTCAATTGTATATGTAATGCAACTTTGCTTCTTTTGCTTTAGATGATATGCCCAATGCAAGAAGTTTAAAATATTTTTAGATATCCTGCATATGTGTGAACACATAGTAGGAAATCTTGCAGTCTTTTTCAGTACCATGTCTTTCTACCAACACTACACAAGAAAGTCACTTTCATTACAGTATTAATTACTTATGCATATTTTATTACATAGTATGAATTAATTATACTGCCATCACCATACAAAGGGCTTAAATCACTTGCCTAAATGTAGATAGCTCATGTAATTTGAGATGCTCTCTCTTGCAACTCATGCCTGCACTGGATTGGCAACAGTTAATATCTTAGGGAGAAAACACTTTCAGTTCTGTTCTACATAATATTTTGAAGACCTTTTTTTAAGCAGTAAGATTTACCCATTAAGAGGGAGATGATTAATACCGAAACTTTCTGGATGTATTCAACAGACCAAAGCAGCAGCTTCGTTTTTTGCTGGTTTTGTTTCCTCTGTTACCAATCCACGCGATAAATGGTCCCCATTGGAAGAAACCTTTAACCTCAAAAAAAGCTGATTTTTTTTCTCTCTGGAATTTATTCCACAAAATGTGATTCTCACCACCATCACTGCCATATGTTACAGTAAATCTGAACTAGACAACGAAAAAAGACCTTCACTGAGGTACCAGCTCTAGACAGACTCGTGAGACCCTTCAAAGAAGCAGGAGGTAAGAAAAATATTTTTTAAAGCAACTCTGAAATTAGTACACTTTCATCTCACACAGATTCACACGTCTTTCTGATATAAATATCACACCCCTATCTTTAGGAAAATGACACTGGAGCATGACCTAATTCCAGGTACACTTTAGCACTAATAGGGATTGTTCTTGTGTCTATCAAACCCTCACAACTCACCTTGATGTAGGCGTGTATTTTATCTTACTCAAGGCTAGAATTCTCTAGATGTTTAGGTCTTTGTAATTTGATTCATTTCCAATTTGCCGACTCTGGTGATGCCACAAGACACAGACATGTGCGCAGGCATTTTGAGGACAGGACTCTTGATAAAAGTCCTAATTAGTGCCCCAAGCCAAGAAAGGGATTTATGGAAGAAAAGGCTGCAGCAAAGGACCAAAATTAAACCTTCAGAATGACTCTGCTCTGAAAGTCATATTGTAGACAGTTTTTTAATGAGATTGCTGGGTTGAATTAATTTTCAACTCTTATCTGACTTTGATCTCAAATAACAAGAGGTCATCAAGATAAATGCTGCTCATGCTTTAAATGACATAATGATGCTATTAGGAAAACTTGAGGGATTAAAAACTAGCCTATTTATTCCCATCAACAGTCCCATTGAGGTTCATGAGACCAACTGGATGCACAAATTAACCCACATTATATGAGAAAAAAAAATTAAAAGTTCTCTCTCCATCATAGCTGCCATTTCTATCATTTTGTTTTATTCCCCTAACCAGTAACCAGTAAGTAACATTATATTCTACTTATACTTTCTATTAGGACCAAAATCTTAACTCACAGATGCTGTATGAACATCTATGTAAGGTTAAAGCACTGTTAAACCAGCTCTCAGAAGTGTAAGTCTTAGTGTTTGCTCAAAAAGTCCCTTCTATCCTCTCCTGTCATGGGGCTCCGGTGAACTGGCAGCTCAGAGTTGCTTCATCTCTGCCTGCACAGGAGCTTCCATGAGGACCTAGTGTTTGCTGCTGGCTTACAGCACTTGCTGTGCCCCCATGAACTGTGGTTTCATGCTAAGGAAGTTTGAGAATGCCGTCAAGGTGTTCTCCCAAATCTCAGAACTGATCAGTACTTCTAAAGCTTAGCTGCATCTGATTAAACCTACCCAGAAACCAGCAAAGCAGATTCAAAGCTCACATCACTTAGAGTGTAATGTGGCTTCTTTATAAGAGCAGTAACTTTAAATTGTGCTCTTCTTCAACAATTTAGCTTTAAACCCCAGTGTTAAGAAGACAGCATTTATTTTTAAGCATGCTAAAACAAAGGTCCCTGCTCTGTTCAGTAGAACAACATAGGAGATCTGAGCACTGCCACCAAAGCCAGCACTCCTCCTGTGAGCAGGAGATCTCCACAGGTAAATGCAACCAGAATGCAGCAGTGCTAGCCATGGCTATGGTCCCCGACAGGAATATTTTGGGAATTCATTGCCTGCACTGTTAACAGCAGTGGGGACTCTGCAGATGGCTGGCAAGCACCGCCCTACCAAGCACGGCAGCATCCCTGGTGCCACAGTTCAGGATGGAGCTTAACGCCGCCGTGTCAGCTCTGCAGTTCTGCTAACGCAACTCATCTGGGCTCCCAGCGGAGATAAACCATGGTACCCAGCTGCAGTAATTCTTCTGGTGTAGACAGAGGCTGATTATCTGCAGTGATCATTACTGCAAGGTACTGAGATTCCCAGCAAAGCATCTCTATAAAGCAGCATATTATCTGCAGCAAAGGTAGAAGGAGAACTGAAAGAATCCTGCTACACATAAACCCTTCAACCACTTTGATTAATTTGCTTCCACCTAGACTCTACATAAATTCTAACAGCAGAAATTTGCACAAGACTGGTGCGCTAACATATCCATTTTTGTCCACAGCAAATGGAAATACTACAAACAAATACCAACAAAATCTAAAAATTCCTAGAGAGCACGAACATCAAGCAAATTTCCTGCCTCAATGGGAGAGCAAATCCACTGTTTTCAAATGGCAACAATTACCAATAGAGCTGTGCTTAGAAGTCTAGATGCTGAACTGAAGTGGGAAGCAAGTTAAATCAATCTGTCACCAAAGTGCAGTGCCATATCAAGGTGACATACAGGAAGGGAGTACCATGTACGTGCTCTTTCTGGGGTGAAGATCTCTGGGGAAAGAAAGCAAACAGGAAGGACTTCACAAGTGATAAAATACCAGCTTTCTCCAGTATTTGTAATCTGAACGAAGACCAGACACTCTTTTGTGTTTATCTCTCAAAGTATCACCATCTCCTTCCATCTCTCCCAAGCAGGTGATTAAGGTTAACAGAAATATCTATATAGTAGGAAATAAACAGAGAGAAATGAAGATGCATTATATGTCAAAAAATGAATTGGGAACATCCATATTAGAAAAGAAACACTTGAATGAGTAAGGCTTTAGCAGGACACCTGGAGACCCACATCACCCCTGGGATGCAGAAAACACAGCTGATTGCATAAAGACCAGTGAGAATTACAAACCAGCCTCTTTGGGGATTTTGCTGCTCAATGTTTGGGATCAGGAACAGAAGAGAGGAAGAATTTCAAGTCAAGATAAGACTTTAGTTATTGATGTCTTAATACTTTCCTGTCCCCTTCCTGTTAGCTTCTCAAAGAGAGAACTACTACTGAGCATAGAGCCATTTAATGGAACAAGCAGCAGCAAGGATGGATTTGCTCTCAGCCTCAGGGAAGTCCTACACTGACAGTGCTCGACTGCTGCTTTTGCAGTGCCTGACACGAGGTGGAAAAGCTCTGGCTGTTTTTTTGCAGACCTCAAAACTCCAGCTACACCATGACATCGGCTATCCTTCCTGGCTGTGTTGTCAGGGAAGCCAAAGCCTGAAAGTGAACCCAGTAGCAAGTGAAAAAAAAACCTAACAAAAATGGTATTTTATTAAAATTGTGTGATTTCCAGGCATTACCCATGTTTAGGTGACTGCACATTGGCAAATGCTTCAGCAGAGAGAGAAGCTGATGGAAAAGGCCCCCTCCCTCATGGGAGAAAGCGTAGGGAGGGCAGTGGGTGCAGCACTGCAAAGCTGAGACAGAAGCAAGCCCCAGGCAGGGCAGGGGTATCAAGCACAGGGAGCCCTGCATAGCTGCCAGCTCAGAGGTACAGGACAGTACCCAAATGCGCTCCTCCTGACCTTCTGCTCACTCCCCCTCGCACTGTCTCTGCTGCCCAGGGGCGAGCTGCCAGCTGCCATCCCCTCCTGGCTCCCCCGGGTCCACTAATGGTCCTCAGCCAGGGGAATAATGTGATTTGTCAGGAAAGGGACAAATGCTGCAATAACAATGACCACTGAAACTCTGGCAGTGGTGCAGGGTAATTGTCCCTGCAAGACACCCTCAGCAGAGCTAAGCTGGGGAAAGCCTAGTAGCGAAAGGTGTTATTTGCCTGTCTTTTATTGAAAATTTCAAGAAAACCAAATGCTGCTGTCCCTAGAGACTTCAGCAAGGAAACTAAGTGACAGGGAAGATAAATGCTTCCTACCGCCAGTGACATACCCCCACGCAGAAACATAGAGAATATTTTTATAACTTTGTGCTTTAAATGCCTTTATTAGAGAAACAAGATTTATGCTTCCGGCTCTGAGGGAGGGCAAGAGAAACTTAAACTGTACAAGTAGTTGTGTACACATGGATGCCTGTATGTGCATATCACATCAGGCAAAAGGAAGGGAAGAGGATTAAAGATAATCTGCTTCTGAATAGAAAGGCCCTCCCTGCTGTTTTAAATTTTCTTGACTTTTGTTCTTGTTAGAGCCTCTAAAGTAAAGTAAAGTTCAATGCAATATCCTATGATCAAAGTCATAGCCTCAAAGAGGATCCAGCCTAAGGTTGTTTTTATAGTTATATCATAAATAAAGTCACTAGGGGACACAAAAAGTAGGTATGATGCTTCAAGTAGTTGTGTGTATGTATATTGTAAGCAAAAGCCTAAAATCACTGCCTGTTTTAAAAGAAACACAAAGGATCACTTTCAACAGGGATAAGCCTCTGATGCCAACTTCAGACCAACACAACTATTTTAACTTCACAATTACCCTTGAACTGGTAAAGAGAAGGGAGTAAGGGTCAATGACATTCACTCTGCCTATTAGTTTGGGCAGTTAAGTTTATACTTAATGCTAAGTATAATCACTGCCAAGGAAATGACTTAAAATAAAGAAAAGGAAAAGCACTATCCAAATCCAGTACTCCATAATAAACTCCCATGAAACACACAGACCATGCAAAGATGAATGCAGGGAGAGGAATAATTTTATAGAAGGAAGCATTTTTAAATCCCTACTTTACGATGTTATATAGAATCAGTAAAAAACACAATAAGGATGAAGCGAACTACTTATCTTTCTAAAAGCTTGCATATGCCTCACATCTACCAGTAAATCCTATGGGGTTTCAAGTCTGTTTATACATGTAAAGGTGTTTTTTATATCCTTGCTGGCACACAGGCAGAAATAGCTGGGTTTCTCTCCCCTCAGCAGCTTGATAAATGAGCATTTGTTAAATGAAAAAAACCCACCTGTAACACAGGGCAGGCTCTCTGTCCTATATTTCAAGAGGTTTCCCACCCACGTTGTAACAAATACACACTCACTGTGTCATTATCAGGCCAGACTGGAGAAGATGCTGCAATCTTCAAAAACAAGCCCTTGAGGCAGACTTGCCTGTACTTCAGTGATCTGCTGGGAGAAAGGGGCAAGGGGAACTGGGGCTATGTGGAGAGCAAACTGGAGAACAAATGGTGCTCCAGATCAGGTTTCAACTCCCTCTTGGTTCTCATCTTCGTATAAAGGTGCCATTGAAATCTGCAGTCAGTGAAAGTTGGGGCACTTCTCCCTTTCCTTTGGCCATTTACTTTTTCCACATTCAAATGCAGATGGTTCTACTTGCTGAATATCAGTCAAATGGTCACACTATGGACTTTCTCCCGAATGTGATCTTAGCATGGTCCCTGCATTCAGAAACTCAATTCAGTGAATATTACAAGACTAATTGTCATGCTTTTACTTTACAGGAGATAAACAAGTTTAACACTGTGACTTATTCAGATGAAACAATAATGTTGGGTTTGTTGAGGATTGAAAAAATAATGTAGGTCCATATACCAAAGTCAGCATTCGGAGTTCCCTGAAAATTTGGCTGTATATGGCTGTGGCTCCCCTCTGCATCAGCCTATAGGCAGAAAAGAGCTGTAAGCAATTTGCTGATTTCTCTGCACTATATGCATGAAATACACTAATCCAGATTTACCCAGACCTCTGTATAGAGCTGAATTTGGCACAAGATTAGCCAAAACTGCACCACAGCTTTCTGAAACTAGGGCTTGCTTCTGAGCTGAAAACAGAACCAGAAAAAGAGGCAGTTTCATATTTAATTACGAAATCGATCTACCCTCTTCATACTTTCATCCTCCCTTTTCATAGTTTCTGGAGAACAAATCTCAGAGCACCGACTTGCTATCTTGTCAATTATACTCTGTTGCCATAAGCAAAATTCAGTCAATGGTGGGTTTTTTTTCCTCTGCAGCATCCTTGAAGATCAAACCATTCAGCTCAGGCATACTGAACAGCCTGTAACATTTACTACAGGCTTAAGTGAAGATTATGATGAAAATGCAAGGACTTACTGTCTCTAGTTATGCAAAGGAACCAAAGTACCCATTCCCAAAACTGGAAGGCAACTTGACCTTTCCATTCTGTATTTCTGCAAGAGAAGTTTCAGAAAACTTCTGCCATTGCTCACTGCTCAACTAAACCAGCACTTTCATTTAAGGGTCTTGGACAAATCCCCTATTGCTGTTTTCCAGTAGCAGGAACCAAGAGTCTGGCTTAAGGAATTGCAGAAACTGATTTGGTTTCCTGTAACTATGCATGGAATTAGGGTTTCATCTGATATAGTCAGTATTCCTTCCATTTGCCTCATGAAAACTGTAAGGACATTGATTTCTTGCACTTCTTTGCTTCAATATACCAAGTTAAAAGACATTATACCTTTAAACACAATCAGATATTACATTCACACAGTATGTACTCCTCTATTTAGACACAAATCTCTATTTGATGCAAATATGCTCTCTCTTCAAGGTTTCTTCCAGAACTTACTGGGTTGATATTACTTACACTTTTTTCCCTGCTAAGATTTGGAACTGTTCACAGACAGATCAATCCATAGATAAAGAGAAAAGAGATTAAACGTGATTTCTTTTACCAAGGAGTAAGGTCTGTATGAATAATATAACGTACCTCAGACATTTGGGTGGCCAAAAGAATTATACAGATTGTATAGCAGCACGAAGATAAAATTAATTGGGTCTCTTTGCACGGTATCTGTTATGAAAGCAGTTAAAATAGTTTTGTATATTTTGGATGAGTTAAAGAAATGTCACTTTCATGATTCTTTTTTCCCTCTCCTTTCAATCAGCATCCTTTTATTTTCATTTTCATATACCTCCTAAGTGTATCCTGCTGTATTCACAGTTCAGCACGATGGGTTTCATATTTAGCGGAAAATGAACAATTCGTACCCTGAAGATTCCAATTATTCGGCTCACTCAGAGATTCATCTTTGGAGTATCAATGAGGGGAATGAAAAGTGAAGCCAGGAAAAAGAAGAGAAAGTATTGAGGTTTTTTGCCCCAATAAAGTGTTGTTTCAGGTAAAGGGGTTACTTGAAATCAGCAGCTTGAAAACCAAAATGAAACAAGCTAAGAGCAAAAGGTTGTTGAAAGAGGTCTGCAATTTCACACATTTGCATCATTATCAGGACAGATTTATTGCAGTTCTAATTCTGCCAGATATGCTTGAAGAGAAAAAATAATATTGAAAGGAGGTTGTGCGTCTCCTCCACACTGAACAAATGACTGTGTTTTTTCAGAAGAATATGAGAAAACCTGCAATGTCACCCTTCTTTGTCCTTGTGATCTTTTGGTGAGGAATATAAATTTAACTCTCTGTCTGAAAGGGAAGGACTTCCTCCAGCAACTCGATCCAACTTTTAATCTTTGAATTTTGAAATCTTAAGTGCATCTGTTAAATCACAGTCAGATGCAAACCTGGCCACAGGGTGTGCTCAGATCCTATGGGACACTTAATTCCCACTCACAGATCTGGAGACTTTGAAATGATAATTGTAGGACAGTTCGAGGCTCTGCATTCCTGGGCTTTCTGCCAATGGTTCATCAGAAGTGAAATATCAGATGTTCAGATTTATGGCATAAAGAGTTAAGGGCAGAGTGCTCTTATTTGGAAAGCTTGGACTCAGAGTTTGATGAACCGATTGATCTCTCCAAGAATTCAAAGAATTCAAAGATCTCTTCAAAGAATTCACAATTTCCTTTCCTCTTTCAAATACACACTCCTCCTGGATTCAGATGTTTTCAGATCCAGGATGGACTTGACTCCAAGGTACAACTCAGTGCCACCTGTATGTCAGGTGTGTACAAAGCACTCTATTCTCAGCTACACCACACTAGCACTTCCAGATGAGCAGACCGGCGGCTTTGGGGTGAAGCAAAAGAGAGGAAACAACCCAACTGACATGAGATTATAATGACCATGCAATATCCCACGCAAGAAAAGGTTAGGTCCTGCAGAAGTCCCACTGGTGTATTTTCCAGGCCTTGCACCAAATCCCCACCTCTACCTATTAGAGTCTGAAACAGAACCAGAAACAAAATGCTCAAAATGCCACAGGAAAAGCTACTTTTGCAATTACATCAGTGTATGTGGAACATGGAACAAGGTGAACTCTTATATAGGAGATATAGCTGAACAAAAATTGGTTCCCCAAAGCATTTTCTCCTGTTCAAATGAATATCTGGTGAGCTTTGGGATCTTGGTGACACTCTACCAATCCTGTAAATTACCTAAAATTCCTCTACATCTACACGACCAACATCATAGGAGTAAAATGAGGAGAGACAGACAGGAAAGAGTCAGCTGTTAAAGTTCTCATCTGGCCACTCATCTGATAACAAAATCCCAGGTACTCTCTAACCAAGAGAGTTCTCTTTCTAACCCTCCACAGTGCAGACATGCCATCAGCTTCAGAAAACAGATTATTTATTCCAATTCACGATTTCACAATGCAGGTAGATAGAAGCATTTTGCAGTAGTGGTATACACTAAATACACGTTAATAGTTTTCTTTGTCATGTTATTCAAGTTACAGGGCAGCATCGATTGCTGGCAAACAACAACAAATAAGATTGCAATGACAACCGTTGTATAGAGAAAATTCTGCTTCCTTCTGAAAGGGTTATTACGTGAATTACTTGGATTGGTCTTATTTCAGTGTAATAACCTGGTGGGAGAGAAGGACAGGGAAACGTAATGAAGAAGAAAGAAATTTGAGAGCAAACAATCAAAGGTCTGAAACGTACATTTGGACAAAGGTATCATGCAAGGGAACAGAGTGTACTTACAGCCCACTGAGGCCTTTTACTACAATAACAGGGACATCATTTACTAAACAAACGCCAGCTGCCTATAGATCTCTGACACCTGACCATTTAGGCGGTTCAAAAAACCTTCATCAAACACAGCCATCTCTTACCATTAAAGGGTAAAAGCAGACCTTTCAACTCTAGGAATCAAGAGAAAAAATAATACAGCTTGTTCCTCTCAAAGATATGGGAAATAATTTTTGGACAAGTATTTATTTTCTTCCTGAGCATGCATCATCAATCAGTCAGAGCTGTGTGCAGCAGGGAAGGGAACACATCTCTTCTTTCACCTGGGAAAGAGGATGGCTGTTTAAAAACAAGCACACACATGGGCATGCTGCCTCAGTTTCCTCAACTGACAGTGTAACACTGACTCTCCAGGAAGCTTCCCTTTGGATGAAAAGATGCATTTGAAAGCATATTGATTTCCCATTCTTTTCCATGCATATTCATTACCTATGCAGTGTGGATCAGTGAGCAGTTCCATAGCCCAACTGAAAGCAAGAAATTGCTCAGAGCAGTTCAGCGTCCAGGCTTGCTGGATGGCACTGCTGCATTTGGGCTGCTTCCTACCAACCAGATGGGACATCAGTGATTATCAGCATTTGTCCCAAAGCACTCTTAGCAAAAGCACCAGAACCACATCTTCAATATTTCTGAGTAAAACAGATAATCTCAGCAAGTCAAAGGAACTAGAGATTACCTACTTCTCTCCTTCTCTTTCTGGAGCTGCCTTGATGACATCATCTACTGGGAGAAGAGCTTACAAAAGTTATGTAATCCCCTCCACCTGTCATTAAAACATGCCATCCATGACAGAAGTGGATTGCTTTCTAAAGAAACTTCATGCCAACGGGATGGAATAGTTGTGTACCACACTGCGTGATCTTGGAGCACATTCTATACCCACCCCCCCTGCAAAAACGGAGTGCCAACATCCCTGCAATCACTCATCACCACCCTGTAAATCTGCACCTGCTTTCCAGAGCTGTTATTTATTAGGGAAGGAAGTCCTAAAGTTTCTGTTTGCAACTGCTTAAGGTTCAACCGGAGAGCAACATTGAAAGAGAAGAGCATCACAGTTTAAACGATAACAGGAGGCGTTTGCCCACTGATTTATTCTCTTCTGCTTTGCTAAACTAGGCTACTATAATTTGCCGAAAACTTACCCCCTTTTAGATCATAGATCTTGCCACTTAACCACTTAACTCCCAATAAGGTCACTGACCTTTCTTTGCAATTATGTCGCATTTCCAAACTACTTCACTGTCACAAATACAGCAATGTTTTGGGTGTTTACAGACCTTTGATGCTACATCCCAGCCCACACAAGGAGAGAGAAATCGAGGCAGAACACTAGAAACTGGTGCAAGACTTGTATTCCTTCTTCCCTGAATCTTGGGAATAACCGAAAACAAAAACAGTCATAGTCCTTCAGTTCACAAGCAAGTTCCACTCAACAGGAATCATGCTTATAATGTGTACCCAATGAGTTTTTAAAGCTTATCAGTGCAGACCTGATCACTCCTCTAGGCAACTAACCCTGTGCTTAATTATTTATCTCATTTGAAAGATTTTCAGATCTACCTGAATCTCCTTTCCTTTAATCTCAGCCCACTCAGCTTTGTCCTGTGAGAACACAGAAAGATGTTTGATCCCTTCTTTGTATTAATTTTTTTCATCTGTCCAAACGCAAGTATCTTACATCACCATTGGCATAAAAATTAATGAAAGTAGTTGAATTTTTAAAATCTGCTAAATATAAGCAGTTCCTAATGATAAAATGCCATCGTTGTAAGTATAAAACTATATGCTATTCAAGCAAAAATTTTATGTCCAAAGATAACTGCCTAAGGTATGAGACCCATGGGACCCATACCACCCCCATCATCTTATCCTCTTTTCATTTCAGACTCACATTGCAAGGGACAGAAATGTACAGGACATGCTGAGGTTTAAGAACAGTCGAGTGCAAGTGCCATAAGCAATGCACCAATGTGAGGTAAGCAGAAAAAAGCAGGATGATTTCTTGCTTTAGACAGCTATCTGTAATATAGACACAATTCACATTTTGAGAGAATGGCCATGTGAACCATCAAACAGAAGATTAAAAATCCACAAACTATTGTTTGGAGGTGATGGGGCAATTCTTTTGGAGGTTACATAGCATAGCTACAATAACTGACAATACATTTGTTTCACAAACAACTATCATGGGAGATAGTAGCTCCTTTTAATATTACACTCTGAGCTTACATACAGCATCCTGGTCTCAGACTGTGTATTCTCCAGTGCAAATAATATTTCCTGAGGTTATTCTACACAGCCAGTCATAAGCACAACCATGGTCTTGACAGCAGTTCCTGAAATATTGAAATAACTCCTGTGAACCTTACTTTATTCTGTAACCTGAACTTGAGACTCAGCTTAAACTGTAGACAGATGTAACAATTTCCCTTTGTGCATTTTCCTTTGCCTAGTTCATTTTGTTAGGTTAAAAACTTGATGAGCCTCAGATGCTGAAGCTGTGTGGCAGTGAAAGGCCATGCACCTTCAAAGAAATGGCTCTGTTGCACAGGCTCATTTTCAGCTGGCTTGTTCTCTAGCTATTCTTTCACTCAGCTCTCAACTGGGATGTTCAAAGTAAAAGCAAAGCCAGGACTCTAAGCCATTTTATAAGCTCTCAGGCCAAAAACTTGACATATCTCTATGTCATCTCATGACTGAGCAGAATTCCCTAATTTTGTGTGCCTGGAGTTCTAATAGACTTCATGTCTGTCTTCTGCAAAATTCTTCTAAAACTGGACTTTCTTTTACTGACTTCTTTCTGGCTGCAATCCCCATCAACAGTCAAATTCCTCTCTTTTTGCCTGGAAATCTTCCCACACAAAACTGTTTGCTGGAGATGTGGTTGAAAATGACAGTCATTTACCTGATGTCACTTCACCTGGGAGTTCTGTACCTTCACCTGTCAAAACTAAGCCTCTTACCTATGGTCCCTTCGGAAACTTTCTGATGCTGCTCTGAGCCACAAGGCTCTCCTTTCACTCACATCACCTCCAGGGACGGCTGAGATCTGTGGCAGCCCACCAGCGCCTCGGTACCTGCTGTCCCCTAATGGTGCTGGACACAGCCCAGCAGAACTCAGGGATGCTGAGCATATTCCAGTCTGCTGCTACTTGCTTCTGCAGTGCACATACACACAGAAGAGAAGTCCTTTTATTCACCTTCAAGCATTTCATTTTCTCCCTGGACCCACACCTGCCTTTACCCCTCAGCTCAATCACCAGCACTTTCTTTTTAAAATAAACTTCACAGACTCATCCTTGCTCTTCTATGACCCCTGTCTCAGCCACTCTTTCCATCTGGTACCTTTCTGGCTGTCCAGTCCCACCAAGAAACCCTTGCTCACACACATTCACTGGCCAAAAAATGAAAGAGTGAATAAATAAATGATTTAAAGAAATTTGGGCAGTCAGAAAACTGTGCCCTGCCCTCTGATGTTTGCCAGTATGCACTTAACTTTTCCCTACAGTAAAATGGCCTGGGGTAAAACGGGCCTCATACCTTAGGCAGTTTTGAGAATAGAGAATATGCTGAAGGGCCAAGGTGTGAGTTTACCAGTAACACAGAAAGTTAATATTTCCTTTTCATCAGGACTAATTTCTGTAACTAAGGATTGCTGAAGAAAAATTATCTAATGGCAGGGATGGAAATTATGTGAATGCTAGAGACTTTGGCAAAGATAGATATTTTGCCTTAATTTATTTAGAAGTATAAAAAAATCAGAAAGCCATTCACTGGAGGTTGGTGATGTGGACACATTGAAAGGAAAATATTCATGGTTGGGCAATACTGACATGTCTGACCTCCCTAAATTACTCACTTGGAGGCATTTTAGTTTGCTTGTTTATTTTATAATTTCAGGTGGATCAAAATCACATGTAGTCAGAAATAAAACCAAAAAGAAAAAAATATTTTACAAGTTCCTATTTGAAGCCACTCATATGATCCCCATCCAGAAGGCAGGGCAGACCTCTTTATAAAAAGTTAACATGATGGGAGGGCTGACAAAAATTGGAATACAGCCTAAGCAATTAGTAGACTGTCAGTAATTGGAATTAAGTACTCAACTTCAGCCGCTACAAAAATGTACTATGGAGAACACTCTTCCATTGCCACGGACATGAATGGGATAACTGAACAGTTTTTCCATCTCTAGCTGCTATGATTCGATGGCAGAATAATCCATAGGCAACTGGATGCCTGCAATTCAACAATTAAATACCGGGATCAATATTTAATTCACAACTCTCTTACCTTTTCTTTAAATCCACTTCAAGCATATTAATACTCTGAAGACATTAAGAGGCTTTTATTCCTGGGTGAGTGCATCTGAAGCAGAAAGCTGCCTGCATGGTTTCAGGTTGCGGCATATTGACTCACGCTTTTTGTTTTGCATATATATTGTGATAAACAGTCATTAAAATCACAGTAAGAAAAAGAACAAGGGAGCACTTGCTCATGAGACCAATCCTTAACTTCACTACAAGTCTTCTGACACTTTGGCTGAGCCACTCCTGAACTGCCTGCCCGCTGAACAAATGGTACAGCAGCACTTGCCCACCTTGCAGGCACGCTGCAAGGCTGAGGGAAGGGGAAACTGCAGCTGCTCCTGGCAAAGTGGCTGAGAAGGAGTGAAGAGGGGCAAGAGCCAGACAGGAACTGGTGGCATGTGAGGCTTTTTGGGCAGCATGCATGGCAGCAGGCCAGCCTCAGCCTAAGGGGCCACAGCACACTGTGCCGCAGTTTTGCCCTTTGGCAGGTGCTGGGAACCACATGCTGTTTCTCTCAAAGGCACATCCAAAGATTGCCAGTGCCCTTGGGGGAGTCTGAGGAAACCTTTATCTTCACCTGTGCCAAGCAGACATGATCTTCGCTCAAACCACTCCCAGGAGCATCCCAGCACCGTGTCCCTGCCTGTGTCAGGCAGTGCTGTGCAAACACACAATGGGGTTATCACAAACAGCAGCTTGTCCTACTCCCATCTTGGCCGTACATCTGTCTGCAGCACTACCTGCCTACCTGCTAGGGAAGCACAGAGAAAACTATTTCAACTGCTTCTGTATTCACTGCTTCCCAAGCTGACTTCCTGGTGAGGATGTGCGACACAGCTTTATGGGCTTGGGAAGCCACAGTCAGTGCTGCGCACACCCCCATGCTCAGCTCCTCTCATGGCAGTGCCAAGACAGTCCCTGGGGCAGCCTGCCCAACACAACATGGCCAAGGCCCCAGATAACAGCCAGCAAGAAACAAAAATAAGTTCATGACCCTGCTTAAGACAACAGAGTTTGCAGCCAGGCGCCAAGCTGAGGCACCAGGAGCCTGTAATCGAAACATGCCTTGTGAAGAGAGCCACACATGAAATACTAATTTTCTACATTGCCCACACTAGCAGGGTAATAAAAAGTTCATCCTCGTGGCCTGCTCTGGCCCCTGTTAATGTTTGTATCACAGTTCCTGAGGTTTGGGGGAGGAACAGAGCATAACAGACAGGAAAAAGCCTCCTTTGAAAATGACAGCACTAATGGAGCTTATCTCTACCAAGAGTAATTCAATCCAAAATGCTGAAGGGGAGGGATGTAGCATCCAGTTCAGAAAACATTCTGTAAAATAAAATCACTTCTAACTTCAATTAGACCCTCACCTTTTTTTTTTTTCCTCCCCCTGCTTAAAGAGAGACCTTTTTAAACATTCTCTCCCACTCACCCTCACTTCTGAAGTGAAAGGCCTTGCAGCAAGGCCAGGATTTTGTCCGAAGAAAGCCACCTCATCAGTTGTGAATTTCACCATGGAGATGTATCTGAACGTGTTAACTGATGCACAGCTTATGACATTTCAATTAGCCCACACAAAGGCCCCATGTTCCTATGATAAAGCCTGAATATCTCTCTGTCCCCAGGGTCTCAAGCAGAGAATGCAGTCTGGCTTCACTTTCTGCATGATAATACAGCATGTTCCTTAATTACTTTTATAGCAAGGACAAGTGGCAGTTTTCCGAGTTCGCAGTTTTTCCCCAGTGCTGCAGAAAGAGGAAAAACCCCTATCATGAGAAGTGTAGGCAGAAAGATGATCCAGGTGACTGAAGTCCCATGATTAGGCTGGATAGTTTTTAAGAAATTCAGCTCTTTAAGTTACTGCTGGCAAAAGGAGCTGATCCCTCAGCTGGGAGGCAGCAGAGTAAAGCCCTATCTGCTCACTGCACATTTCCAAGGACCTAGAAGTACTGCAGGAAACTACAAAGAATTGTGATTTTTTTGTTTTTAAGATCCAAAAGCAGCTGCTGAGCATCACAGATGAGGCAGATCACATGTACAGCATGATGTCCTACAGATTTTGAGTAACTAGGTATTTCTGGTAGCACTTAGTCAAAATTTATCTTCCTGCTTCAATAATTTCTCTGGTTGGAATTTGTGTTGGCACAGCCAAGAAATCCAATGCAAAACACTATGTCTATATCTATATCTAAATATAGAAGCATTATTGATTTCTTGGAGGGCAGGTTCCTTTTGGGGTAAACTCACACAAAAAAAGAAACAAGCAGTCTGCACATACCTTGAAGTGTTCAGCAAAGGGCACCCTCTGTGCCCAGCTGCTCTCACCAGATAAGGCATTTGCATACGTGACAGCCAGGTACTTGTTACTACAAGAGGATTCATAATGGAATTTCAGGGGATTATAAACTGTAATAACCTCGTAACCAAGAATTTCAGTGTAATCTGTATAAAACAAAGCATCACATAATGTTAGAGGAATGGCCTTGTTTTCATTAAAAGACAGGGAGCGCTGGAAGAAATACGGTTTGCTTCACACCTTCCAGTGAAGGCACTCAGGGAAAATCTCTCATATATTAGCAGGATTCAAGAGGTAAAGGTACATCACTCTTGCTGTGTGAGAGGCTCATGAAGTCAACAAGCACATGTGTGGGAGCAGGATGGGACAGGAAATGTCAAAAAGAAGCTACAAAAAGCTCAGCCTCCCTGAAGGATGCTCTGGAGTGCTTTTGCTTCAAAGCGTCATCCCACCTCCTTCCCGGCAAGCATCCCAAGGGAGAAGGACAGCCCTGGGGGATACAGAGTGCACTCCCCCTTCTCCTTCTGACTTACTGCTTAACTACCTTTTCATTCCACCTATACCAGACACAGCGCTGCCAAGAGAAACAAACCAACTGAACCTTCTCATTTTGGTCACTTAGGAGACTGAAAGATGGAAAAAGAAATGGGAAACCAAAAGAGGAATTCTGTTCAAGGTCCTCTGTATTTTTATGAGATGGTCCTGACATGCCTAAGTTACAGTTTCAGGATGCTGCCTGGAGCACTGCAGGTTAGAAATCACAAATACCAACTGCAGCTCAGCAGCTGTCAGTCTAAGAGGACTCCAAATTGCTGCCACACCTGTTAGCTCCCTGGAAAAGCCAGCCATGTTCCAGGCTCTCTTTTACCCCACAAATCCCATTCCTTTCCCATGGAAACTGCCCTCCCCTCTCATGGCTATACAAGAGCAAATGAATTGCAGGCAAGGGCTGACTACCTCAGGTAGCTCTGGGATGCTTTTGTCCCAGTGGTAGCAGCATGAAAAGGCCCTCCATTTAAAAGACATTTAAGAAACAGGGGCATAAAAATCACATAATTGTTATCATTCAGATATGCCCTGCATCTGTGAATTTTTCAACATTTTTTCCAGCAAAGGAAAACCAGAAACTTATTTTTCAGCATGGAAGCAAAGTTTCAGAGGGCAGCTGCTCTAGCTATTAATGAGACATGACAGCCTGGCATCTTCCCAGCATCTATGTTTTCACCAAGAAATAAACCCAAAATGGCCCCCTGCTAGATAAACCCAATTTTTCTTCAAAGACAAACATCATTAAATAAATCTACTTAATTGCTTGCCTACATAAACATACAGACATATAGACACATGTAAGGGCAGACAATATTTGGAAACTTAATAGCAACTGACTTGCAGAAAAGAAAAAAACAAAACATTAGTAGCTTGAGAAAAGGACCGCTCTTGATCTGAGGAGACAGAATGAAGTCACAATTCTGTCATGTCACTCACCCAATGGCTCTTGCTGCTCTTAAGTTTTCAGCTACACAGAGTGGCAGATGCAGAACCAAAGCCTGATCTCAGAACAAAGCCTCTCACCTGCATACGTGGGAATCTGCAGCTTTGCAGGGGTTCCTGGAGTTTTGTTACTCCCACTGTATTTGTTATCTGTATTTATCTCTTCATATAGGAAATCTTTGGCATTATTAAGCACAACAAAGCCTAGGCTTGTCTGCAGCCTGAATGTTAACCCAAATACTCCAAAACAGATTCCTGTAGCCAGCCCACAGGATGACATCTAAAGATTTACAAATTCCAGGTCTACATCTGTATTCCTAAAGCCACTTTACTAGTTACTCGAAACAACTTCATATTCCTCAGTGGGAAACAAGCTTAGCAAATGCAGGAACACAGAACTTTCTTTCTGTTCACGTTAAACTGTAGGGGTTTAAAAAAATACATTTACACAAGACTTCATTTAGCAGGATTTCAAAGACTCTCTGAAGGCAAATAAACAGAGGGGCCCAGAGGAGACAGCAGCCACTGGCCCCTGAGCCTCAGCACCAGGAGAGCAGACAGCTTCCCTTCAAAGCTCTCTGTGAGCCCCTGAAGCTCATATATTCCCACCAGAGGTCAAGTGGGAAAGCCCAGCAATTCTTCCCCCTGCGAAAAATCTGCACCAGTATTCCTCTCCCATGAAGCCATCTCTTAGGTAGGATTCAGGCTGCACACAGATCTTTAGCTCCAAACCAGCTCTCCCTTTAACCAGCCACCCTATTAGTTCCTTGTAACAGCTTCTGAAAAAGCAGCTAAAAGCTCTGATCTCCCTTGCTCTGTTTATTTAAAGCGGCACGACTGAAGTGGCTGTGGGGATGAGCAAGCTTCCAGGTGATGGAGACTGACAGTAACTGCCTGGTTCCTTCATGGAGCACTGCACCCTGTCTGCTCCCCCAGCCTTGCTTCCAAGGTGCCCCAGGGACAGCGCTCTCCCCGTGGAGTATCCCGGCCTTATCTTGCCCTGCATTCCTGCGCACTGATGCTCGACTCCCCCTGAGCTGTTCTTTGCATTTTATTTCAGTCTGCCAAGAGCCTGATGATTTCCAGCATAGGCTGCCAACCTCAGGAAGAGATTAAGTCTTTCTGTGTCTTAAGCCTAGCTTATATGCACATCTCCAGCTGTCCTTTGTTATCAGACTCCCAGACATCTTCAAATGAAGGGGAGCAAATAAGACACACACACAGATGCACCTACGTGTGGAAGGGAGAAGAAACATTTTCATGTACCAATGAAAATGTACAAAGCTGGGAGAGAATGGAGGAAAGCAGTGTCCATCCTACTGGGATTGTGAGATGTACTTAAGGAATGTAAATAAATGCAGTAATTCTCCCAAAAATTAGATTCAAATGAAGACAGCCCAGAAATGGCAAAGACCATCGAGGTTAGTTTTGCAATCTGTACTTGTACTTCCTCTACTATTTTTTATTCTTTTTTCTCTCCCCCCCCTGGATTTAATTAGCTGCAGTGCACCCTAAAAAGAGTCTCAGAAATTCCTAACATACTCTGGATTTTTTCCAGTCATTAGAGGAGCCTGCCTTCATCTGCCTTCATTATGAATTGATCTGAGTATGACTATGAATGTAAACAGCATTGTAACTGCACCCTGAATCCACAGCTAGTCAGAAAGATAAAAGAAAATTCTCCCTTTTACAAACTGCTGGTTTATCCCAAAGAAACGTGTACATTCCTTCTGTTGCAGAACTCTCAGTTTCCATGTTTTTTTTCCCTGCAATATTAAGCACATGTATATACAGTTATGTTGTTTTAGTATGTAATATATTACATTTGGCCTTTTGCCCACAGGGGAACAGAATGGGCCATTTGTAATTAGAAAAGGCATTCTCTGTTTGACTGTATCTTATCTCTACTCTTTTCTGTCTCCTGCTTGGAAAAACAGACATCACAGTGGTTGGTCAAAGCAACATTTCTTTCCACTGGAACATGACCAAGCCCATACTGAAATTGCAGAAGCCAACTAAATGTCTCTGATTTACAGATTAATAAGGGAACTCTGTCTCCTGACTAGAGAGGGTCAGGAAAAACAAGCATCAGAAAAGGGAAAATGCCCAGAAAATGTATGGGGATTATAAATGACCAAATGCTGGGAAATCACTACAATTACCTGCTATTCTCAACTGCACATCACAACTGTGTTGGTTCTACCAAGAAGTAATGCTTCAAAAGACCAAACAGCCTCTGTCTCCTTGCTCACAATCAATTTGATGTTAGCAGAAGCACTTTATAAACTAAGTTATAAAATTAGCATTGAGCCTTTAACAGGCTCTCAGTAAAACTGTCTTCATTTTGTATAATCCAATCTGCCATTCACTGTGATACCTTGAGGACTATAAAATTGATAAAATAGAATTTCTTAGCCTAAATTGTAGTGTAAAAGCTTTAATGGAGTTCATGGAGAGGGGCCAACTGTGGAACCAGATACCAAACTCCAGCATGCCCAGTTAATACCGGACCTATCTGCAAATCACCGGGATGCAACTCTGCCTCAGAAGAAAAATTGGAGCCAGAATAAATGGATGGATCAGCCTTTGCTGGAGAGAAGGTGCATTTTGATGGAAATAATGGGAGCTGCGGTAAAAAGCAACTGTGTGCACAGGCTCCATCAGGAAGAAAATCAGTGCTTATCCATCAGCTCGGAGGCTCTGTAGTTTTAAAGCCCTGGGGACAGCAGAGGTCTTCTCCAGGAGGACTTCCCACAAGGATTCCTCTCTCCAGGGAAATGTAGCAGAAGGCAAAGGGAGGAAATATAGTAAAACCCTTCCTATTTTCTTTATTTCTGTCCTGACTTTAATTTCATAACACAGCAACAGCAGTTCTGTCATTTTGTCCATTGCAGCCAGGCAAGCATAGGTAATTTCCTGCTTGATTTAACTTGGTAAATAAGCACTAAACCATCAGGACAAGAGGCGCTTAATAAATGCACAGAAGAGATTAAAATAATTCAGAATGAGGATGCAAAGGCAGCCAAAAAGAGTTATGGTTCCTTGTGTGAACACCACTGCTCTGCAGAGCTGGTCTCACTGGCATCCTACTATGCCAAGTAGTCCTCTCATTGTCTCCACAACATCAAAGCCTTGCCCCAGTCTTGTCCATCCCTTTCTCCATGGGAAGCACTTCTGCCATATGCCAGATACCAGTTTCCAGCCCCATGTGGAAGAATGCAGACAGCTGAGAGCGGTCCCCCTGCACCCTCCACAGCTCTCCCTCGGGGCTGTCCCATTGCAACAACGAAACTTTGAAAGCGTATTTACTCATCTGCATCCTGCATGGATGAGAAAAGCCTGCAGCATAAAACCCTGGCACTGGGGCTTTGTTGGGGTGCCCGTTCCCAGGGCCTGGGGGCTGCCAGCAGCAGGCTGTCCCCGGCACCTGCCCACAGACACAGGCGTTTTACCAGCAGCTAAACAAATCAGGAAGCTTTCACAGAAGGAAAGGTATAAAGCTCTGAATTGTGTCGGGGAGCAAAGTTTTCAGCTATCTAAACTGGCATACCTGGAGCCTGTGGCAGGTAGCAGCAACCTCAGTGCAAAGTAGCAATGCTTCCTGTGAGGGAGGCACGTTCCCTGGCCTCGCCTCAAACCCCAAACTGCTCACTGAACCTCCTCCAAGGGCAGCAGGGGTTTTATCTGCCACTAGCAGATAACAGAAAACACCATTTAGCTGGCTGTAGCCCATGGAGACCCTGAGGGGATTTGGATTCAAAAGGTCCCAGTCCTTGGATTCACAGAGACCAACCACTTGAACAGGGCTGTGTCTCCGTATGAGGTTTCTGCTCAAGAGGCCAGTCCTGGCCCCCTTCTAGGTAACCCCAAATACTGGCTGACCACTAAGGAAGCCTGATGTGCTCCACTATCATGGGATGCAGTGTGCAGGCAAGCAAAGTGTAACAAATTGTAGATGCCAATAATGGTTCATCACCAGACCTTTCCCCCTGAAAAGAAAGGCCATGACAAAATGTCATTGCTGAATGCAAGGGGACATTTTGGATGCACCGTGTCACACAAAAAATTTAGATTTGTAAGGAAGCATAATTGAAATAGGAGTTCCTTATATCTGAAGCTTAGGTTCAGAATCTTTCTTAGGAAAAAAGAGAGCATATCAGGGAGAAATTTTTGCTATTCATAATTTCACAGTTAAGAGGAATGGATTTACATGGATGGATGGCTAGATGGATGGATGGGTGGCTAGATACATACAGACAGACATGTATTATTTATTATCTTATTATGTTATAATATATACAACTACTTCTTAAACATGACGGTCATTGTTACAGCCACAGGCTTGTTGAGATGCCTCTTAAATATGAAAAAAAAAGGCGCTTTTTTCCCCCAGATATGTCTCACAGTTCACATCTGAACCAGAAGTGACATGGGAAAATGTCTTTTTGGGCAAATTTAGTTTCCTTTGAAGTGTCTGTAACTCTGAATCCAAATCCCTAGTCTTAATTGGATTTTGCTTTCTTCTAAGTATTATTTAAAAATTCAGTACAAAGACATCAGATCTGCAGTGCTGTCATTATAAACTTAAGCTAGTGAGGCACCAGAACAAGAAAACTGTCTTGGGAGTTAACACAACTTCAGCTGACTGCTTTGTATTTGCCATTTATTTTTCTGATTCACATTAATAAATGAGACAGATGCAAGCATCATATTCCTGAGAAGTATTTGCTGATAACTGCAACAGCCTTATTGTATTTTACTAAGCAAACTGATTAAAACATAAAATTCCTAGGGCTGAAATTTTACATATGAGCTTTTCTTTTTACTGTTCTGTACTCATCTTCGTAGGTAATTCAGAAATCCCGTAGCTCAAAAGATGTATTATCTAAAAAAATGGATCTTTAATAAAGATTTATCGATTTGCACTCTACAGAAAAATAAAGAAATCCTTTCAGCCATCATTAAATGGTAGATCAGTGAATCTCCCAGCCCGTAATACATTTTCTGACAATTTTCTCTTAGGCAGATTTGCAACTAAGAAAAGAAGTTTCCCAACAGAGATGAGCTACGTACAGCTTTACAAACCAGGGAGCTCGATCTTGTATACACACCTGATATGGACAGTCATGACTTGAGCTGGAAGGATAAAATGGATACAGAATATTCTCCTGTGCAGGGGCTTGGAAGAACAAACTAAAGGGGAAGAAAAGGGTTGCTCAAGTGCACAGCCAAGGCACCCTAAGCTAGAGACTCCTGTGTGTCTTTCCCAGCCCATGAGCATGGGTGATCACATTGTTCCGCTCCTGGACAGGGAAGGGAGCAGGATGATCAGAGGACCTCCCACAAGCAGGGCCAGGGGTTAAGATCTGCAAAGTTATGCCACCAGCAAACAGCAGTGATGCAGAATGAGGTATTCTGCATTTCTGCCGCTACAGCTGTTGGCAGAGCCCAGACATCTCACTTGGCCGTGTACGGCTCTCTGCACGGCCACCACCCACCCCATGTTGGTCCAGTACTCCAGTTTTTGAAGACGGGCATTTGAATGCTGCAGCAGATGACAGACATCTGGCTCTCCAGAAGAGAGAGGAGAGGGATCTATCTTTCTCTTTGGATTTGGTGGTACTCGGATAATTTACTGCTTCCAGATCTACTGGATATGAAGGAGTGTTTGGGTGCTTTTACGATTGTATAAAATTGACAGCTGATCCAGAGAAAAGGCAGAGCATGCCAAGGTACCCATGAGAGCATCTGGGCACAAAACAGGAACCGTGGTCCCTCCAGCCCCACTGGGTGACACATCCCTCACATCAGAGAGGGCTCTACATGCAAAGTGCAAGGGCAGCTCACCCACACACAGAAGCAGAGGACAGCATTACAAAACACAGAGCAGCATTAAAAGTGCATCAGAAACTTTGCAACAAGTATCTTCCAAGCACCACAGCAGAGGTTTCATTTCCAAAAGCATTCCTGAGAACAGGAGGTCATAGCACCCAGCTACTTCCAGCATCCCAGCTACTTCCATCATCTACAGATGGCTGCAATTAAGGTGATCCCAGATTGCAGGCGGCACTACTGCACACCAGGCATGAGGATGTGGGTGCTAACCTAGAGTGCCTGGCTGCACACTCCCTTTGAGCACTTCAACATAAAACTGAACAACAGAAATGATCAAGGAAGAAGTGGGGAAATTTCAGTGCAGCTTTCCTAATTAAAATCACCTTACAGATACTCATCCCCAACCAATTCTTCACAGTTTGCCACCTCACCAACTTTAAAGAAAAGAAAAGAAGTGTTCTTTCTTCAGACGTTTAGTGGTACAGCTCAATTTTGCTGTCTTAATGACTTTAAAAGGGCCCTACCTCTGGGCAATGTTTGGTCTTAAGGTTCAAAATCTGCTAAAAAAATTACATACCTGCTTTAATTTATGCAGCCTAAGTGAAATCCTAGCTGGCCATAAGATGCCAAGATCTTTCTTCCAAAGATTTTCTTTAACATCAATGTACTATTCAGCCAGTAAAGCAGAGCATGTGCAGGATCAGCCCATAACTTGGATTACTCCTGTCCCTCCTTGTTGAAAGAAGGCAGAGGTGTATGTGCTTTCCAAAGCAGCTACAGGGAAACCTGTAACTGGAGCAGCCTTAATGTTTACACTAACAAAACATTGCACGTCCCTGTTAAGGGGTCATATTTTATAATTAAGTGCTCAGTGATGTTAGGGGACCTGGGATAGTAACACATTTACTATATTAGTGCCTGAAAGCAATTGTAAAGGAACTTATTTCCCCATTAGTGTCAGAAGTAGTCATTTGAATAAAGGCACTTACACTCACTTGAAGCAGTGGAGGATTTTAACCTTTTTTTTTTTTACTGCATATATATATGTATGTGTGCATATATGCATACATACACACAGAGAACCCTGTCCTTTCCTTTGACCCCTTTGATACACAGACAGCATCCAAAGAAGGACTATGAAGATGGTGAAGGGCCTTGGGGAGAAGCCTTATGAGGAGCTGCTGAGGTCACTTGACTTGTTCAGCCTGGAGGAGACTGAGG
>VYZR01074629.1:0-15472 GCA_013400675.1 Oxylabes madagascariensis | reverse complement strand
GGGATTTGGGGCAGTATGGATTCTTGCTCCACACCCATGGCTTTGTCTCTGCCATTTTTTTCTGAATAATTTTCCCCAACTGCATTTCCATGGAGCAGCTGTTTGTGTTTAAAAACCACCTGCACAAGTAGTTCTGTTTTCAGTGGAAGAAAATGTTGCTTGTAAAAGGAAAAAGCCCTAAGGTGTTGGAGTTTGCTAGGAGTTTTAATTCGATGCGTATTTTTTCCTACTGATTGATGACTGTTCGAAGTGCAACTTTAGCCCTTGATAACTAATGAAACTGGGTGGTACTAACAGTCACCGTCTGGCACAGTGATGTGTAGTTAAACTGAGCCCCTGTGAGGAAGGAGATTGGGTTTTGACGCAGCAGGAAAATCCTAGATCCCTAATTTTAGCAGAGGAGAGAGTGAGAGATGGTGAAAGAGAAGCAGCATCTTCATAGAGTGTGAAACTGCTGTGCAAAAGGCTGAACTCTTGCATGGCTGGGCAAGGTCTAAGAAAATGCGACACATGCAGAGCACAAGATCTCCTAGGGAAGGAGGATGGGCACCAGGGGAAAATCTCACCTTCGTTTAAAACTCGTGGGAATTTTGGGGACTTTTTCCTCAAGGGCTCCTGAAGTATAATGGGGAGCGATAACATTATTTCCCAGCCATGGCTAATCTTGAGGAGTTGAGGCTTATGTTACACTCGTGTATTGTGCTGGGTGTTTGTGAAGCCATCAAGTGCAACCAGAAGTGGTCCCAAGCCCAGCCCAGCCCCAGGAAAGCCCTATTTGCTCTCTCCAGGGGCCCTCCTTGGCCTTTCTCCTGCTGCTCCTAATGCCCTCCCACCTCTTACTCCTCTTCAATTCTCCTTGTTATGGCATGATTTTACTTTAATTTCTTTCCAAGTGGCATTAATTCTTTAATTCCCAAAGGGCCAGCTGGACTGAGTACCCGAATCCTCTCCAGTTTCCCAAAAAGCTCCTGTGTGCTTGGTGCTGCCTCTGCTTGGCAGCGTGTGATGTTCACAGGAGAAGTGACCACGTCAGGCCAACAGTAAATGGCAGCAAATTCTGGCTTTCAGCCCTAGTTGAGGCCATTAGATGATGATTTCTTGCTTCAAAGCTGGCACCAAACTCCCGCTGACCAGGGCTATAGTAGAAGGTCATTTATGTGTCCCATCCCAGATGATGAACAGTAGCAGTGAGGGTGGTAGCAAGCTAAGAAATAAATCGTACCAAGGTTTGAAGAGCTTTAAACCATTATTAACAGATATCTAGATATATTTTTATATGTTTTCAGATGTATTTAGGACTTAATGAGTATACTCGTTGATTCTGCCGTCAATCCCATCCAAACTGAAGAAATTGCCAGAAGCCAGGCTAGCTGTGTGTCCCAGGAAAAAGACTCCTGGCACATAAAAACCTGATTCTTACCTCCACTGCCTCCCAGTCTTCCCTTCTCCCTACCTGCAGCTTTGCTGTCCATAGGTAGCAGTGACTGGGGTTTGGGTGGGATGGTGGAGATTTCTTCATGCCAGCCAGACTCCTTTGCAGTAAACTGGAGAAATTGGAGAGGTCTTGGCATACCAAGGCTTGTAAAGATCTTGTAACTGGCTTGTGCAAAAAAAATTTCCAAATGGAAACAGCACTGTGCCTTCAATTTAAAGTAGCTTTGATAGGAAAGAGCGGTAAATATAAGCCTTTCCACCTCTGCGGGTATACTGTAAATGCCAGACAGTGGAAAACTAGTAAAGAAAAAAGCATCTGAAAGCAAAGACAGCACTTGGGAAGTTAGACTCGCCTTCTGGCTGTGTATGAGCTGAACCCAGCAGGCATTGCAGACACAACTGGTTTTAGCATAAAGGCCACTGCTGGGAGTTGTTTGGGAAACCACTTGGTGTTGTGCACTGGTGGAAGCTGCTCTTGCTGTACAAATCCCATGGGAATCACCAGGGAATGGCGGCCACCATTGGTGTTTTAGGAGAGCTGTCAGAGCAAAAAACCGTTCTTTTTTTCACTCAGTGCATCTTCTCAGGTCTTAGAAACTGGGGAAGAGTTTGGTGGAAAGTATCCTGCTGGGTCCTGGTCACTGTAACAAGACGGAAAACTCCACAAACTATTTTGGCATGAGGGTGGCACATTTGGGATGTGTGAGAGGGAAGGGAAAGCAGATGAGCAGGTGAGACCTGATGGCCAAACAACAAAGAGATCCCCAGCAGAGGAGTTCTTTCTGACTGTGATCTCTGTCCTCAGGGGAGGCGGCATCTGTCTCCTGACACGGACACTGTTGTGCTTATTTAAAATCACAGAGCTGTAAAACCGGAGCTCAATGTTTGCAGGGTAAAGAAGTGACTTCATTGGGAAGGGTTCCTTAACAGAGCTGAAAGAAAAGTGGGCAAATCCATCATTGCTCCTTACTCAGCCTTCGCATAGGTTATCTTTCTATCAGTATTCTGCTAATCTCAGAGCATCAGAGCTTTGTTTGTGTAGATGCTGGTGCCTAAATATGATCTGAATAGAATTGCAAACGTTATATTCATTTATAAATGTCACTGTTCACAATCATGTAGCCAAGAGAAAGCAGTTCTGCAAAACCTGCACGACTGAAATTTAAACAGGTTGCAAGAAACCACAGCAGTGTGGCTGATTTGCTAAAGGAGCGTTATTTGCTGAAGAAATCACCATGTAATGCTTAATAGAAACAGCTGAGAGTGTGGTTGCATGCATTTCGTGAAAGAAGTGGAGAAAGCACTCTAGACAACCTTTTCGTTGCTATTTTAGAGCACAAATTCAGTTCGTGAGAGCTTTGCAAAATATCTGTTGTCATCTGCTCATGCAGAACTTCTCCTCGACACCTCTGCAGGCAGGTGCTCTAAGTGTATATATAAATTCATCTTTGTAGTGGCCACTGGTGCCACAACACATGTCATTCCAAACAAACTCTCTGCTACAGGCTGTGTTGGAAATCATCATTTAACACATCATTTAGAGTACATCAGAGTGAATCTCACGTAACCTGACTGTAATAATTCCCTCCTCAAATTAACTCTTTTTTTAACATTTTGACATTAAGAATAGAGGCAAAGACCTTTAAACACGTGGCTTCTTCGGTTTGGTACTGAGCATTGGGAAATGAGGGTTTATAGTGCAATGGCAAATTATTATTTGTCATGTGAATTTCTCAAAGTAAATCACAGTGTGTATACAAAAATTACACAGCCTGTATGCTTGCTCATTTATTAAAATTCAGCTTGCTGGGCCCAAGAGGGCTGCCCAGGAGTAATTCTCTCAGCTCTCCCAGCCTGTGCAGGAGAAATCTAGAAGATAGGATCTCAAACCATTTGCCAACTTTCCCCCGGTGGTCAGTGAGGATGCATAACTTTCTTTCTATTAACACAATTAAATTCAGTGGGTCTTTTCAGCTGATTGAATTCATGCATTTCAAGTGGCCGTGCAGTTCCACGTGGCTGTTCAGGCGTTGCACGCAGAGCTGGTGTATTTTTGGAAGGGCTCCATGCCTTACCAGGAAAGTAGAGAGAAGCCTCTGAGAGACAACCCTCCCACCCTTCATCTTGATTTATAGTGCACATTATGATTCTGAATGGTATTTTCAATCAGGTAGGATGAGCTGTGACTGTCCTTTGTTTCCAGTCCGTGCATTCAAGCTGGCTGTTTTCTGTCTTGTCTTGGGCTCTTGCCCACCCCATACAGCTCTCTAAGGTATAAAACAAGAGAGCAATTACTCTTTGTAGCACCTACTATCCATCTAACCTACATTTTCACTCTTATTTTGGAGTCAGTGCTGCCTTAGATATAAATCACTGCTCTGGGTTCAGTGTGTTCCTGTTCCAGCACTTCTGAAAGGGTGTGAACAGTTACATATTTATTCAGACTTGTGCCTTATAAAGTACATGGCTGCAGAGACAAATTCTTCTGGATTGTTTATTTTACAGTGTTGTTAAATAGGTTGACTCTGGCTAATGCCAGCTGATGAGTTCAACTGTAAAATTATGGTAACGTGACAGAAGAAACAGCAGAAGAAACAACAAAATTCAGGATGCTGAGCCAGGAGAAAAGAATGGCCACCATCCTCCAGCCTCTGCTCTTCCATGGCATTTTTATAATTTTATAAACCCATTTTCCAACCCCACCTTTCCCTGTGACTTTCCCATTGTATGCGGTCTGTGCAAATATCTGTTTTATAACATGTTTATCACAAAGCAGTGTGGGCTGTACACCAAGTAATGTTCCTTCTCTGACGGCTAAACAAACACTTGAATTGTTGCCCTCTCTGTCCAAAAGGCAGTCAGGGCTCTTGTATTGCCCTCAGTGGAGTCAGGATTTCATTATGGGAATATTTCATGCCTCGCTCTTCACTTTGGGCATGTTTCTGGTGACTTTACAGCAGATCTCTCTGTATGATCCTGGTTGTTTTCTTTGATCAAGCTGGCAGCTTCAATTCTGGCACGTCCCCAGCTGTGTAAGCAGCATCTCCCCCCCTTCCCACAGTGCTCCTGGGGTCACTGGCACGGGGGCCAATTGTCGTTCTGAGCCTCTTTGTGCCACAGCCATGAGTGTCTCACATGGGGCAGGTGAACAAGGCCGGTATCAGACCAGCTCTGCAGCCTCCTGGGGACTGCCCAGGAACAGCTAAATATATTTTTCCTAGTACATGACTTCACCACACCAGCAGTGAGATACCATCTTGCCCTTTGTGTTCGGGCTGGATGACATTTTCTCCTTGCCCAAGCTGGCAGGGAGGAGCGGCACAGCCCTCAGTCCCTGCCCGGCAGCTTGCCCAGATCTCCCTGATAAGGAGCAGCGAGCTGGGAAACACCAGGCTGGGTTTCTGTTTCGGTGCTCGAGCTGGTCTCCATGCCGTGTTCTGGATCTGAGCTTGGAGAGGAATATTTTTGAGTACTGCTTATGGGATAGCACTTGGCCTTGCTTTCCTTCCCTGGGAGCGTTGGGCAACAGGCATTCATGTCAATACTCATTTCTGTTTGTTTTGCTCGTTATTAAATGTGAGCAAACATTGGGGTCTGTGGATGTGCGTGGAGGTTTCCATGCGCTGTGCTTATCCCTCCACACGCAGGCACAGGCTGCTGCTATAATTAGTTCTGCTTGGGAAGAGTGGCAGGAGGAAGGGTGAGCAGCTGGGTGCCGACACGACCTTCCCAGCCCCGCGTTGGGAAAGGGTCTGAGGTCGCTCCATGTCCTTCCGAATCCACCTCCCATTTGCAAAGAGGTTAATTTGAAAAGAACCTCGCTTTGGGTATTTGCAGGGTTTTCATTTCAGAGCCTTCACCCCCAGGTCTGCAGTGAGGTCAGGTCTAACAGCTGGATTCACACCTGCACAGGCTGGGTCTTCCCAACAGCAGGTTGGGCCTCCCATGTGCAACCTGGATGTGAAGTTCCTCTCATCTGAAGGCTCCACTGGTTGCTTAAATTCTACACTTGCATAGAAAATAGCCCAGAGTTTAGTATACACATGGAGTCAGCATCTTATAACTTGCAAATTTTGCAAGGTCAAACACTTATTGATTGTAATTTCAAGCTTCCCAAAGACTCACCATACCTGGCACAATACTTTTGTAGGTGTTGACAATTAATGGAATTAAACAAATTGGATGCTATCTGAAGCAGTGATATACCCCAGAAAAGAAAGGGCACAAAATTTCCCAAAGCATAAATCATTATTGACTAATAATTTTTACCAAACGTATGTGACAGGGATATGGCTGGCACCAGTACAGAGGCACCATTAAAAAGGAAGTGCATCATTTTAGGTTTGGACCGAGTCATTTATTTTGGGGGAAGCCTTAAGCAGAATCTACCCATTTGTGGGGTTTAAAGAGTTTGGTTCACTTATTTACTTTGGATTTTCGTGTTCACTTTCATCCCCTTTTGTACTTCCTTGGACAAAATCCAAACAGGCACAGTAACTACAGAAAAGCTGTTCTCACCATAGGGAAATAATGTATTATGCTAATTCCAATTAAAGGAAATATCTTAAACTGCAAATATAGCCTTCAAGAGAGAAATGAAAAGTGTGGAAATTAACGTTCTTGCCAGATTTTCAGCTCAGTTCTGCATACTCAGGGGGTTTGGGTCAGGCTCAGATAAGCATCCAAAATTTGGGGATGTTTATCCAAACGTTATTTCTGAACCTTCTAAGTTCACTCCTGACTAATCGTAATGGAGTTAGTGGTAGCAGGATATGAATGTACAACATTTAGCTTAGAAATTGGCAGCTCCTCATCGTTTCACAGCTAGAAGCCTTTGACCAAATATCAACTCTGCTAACCAAAACAAAATAAAATAATGCCTTGACTTGGTCTCCAGCCATACCACCTTTGCTACAGCCCTGGAAGACCTTCCAAGCAGGGCTGGGAAAAGGCAGGACTGGCTGGGGGATCTCCATGGAAAATATTGATGTTACTGGAAGCATCTCCTGTGATTCAGGAGGTGACACTTTCCCCAGGTCAGTGTTGAATCCACGTAATGGTTACAAGTACGGAGCTGTCCTTTCAAATTCGGGAAGTTTCAGAGGGCTGGTGGGTCATTAAAGATCTTTTCTTAAAGGTTCATACATTGACTCCATGTTCACCTGAAATGCCAAGGCAATCACCAACCCCATTACACCTCCAGTGAGGTCCTGGCGGGATGGGGCTGTCCCACTTCACTGGTTCCTGCTCCATCCCCGGGCTGTTTGCTTGTTCAGTCATGAGTGACACGAGCTCCCTTTAGAGTTTACTGTTAGAAGTGTTTGGAATATTTTTTCCAATGAAGTGAGAGGAAGATGGCTGAGGATCATGAATTAGCTCCTGAAGAAGAATGTATTTTTCTGTTTTTGCCAACCCATCCTTGGGATTCAACAACAGGGGAGCTGCATCCTGCTGCTCTGCTATAGGCACCTTCCAACTGATTGTACCTTTTACCATCATTAGAAAGCCATAATATCAGCTAAGGAGATGCTGTAGATCTATCCTGCATGGATATCATCCTTCAAAACACCATCACGCTGCTCCCAAGTCACTCACCTGTCTTTTTTCCCCATACATTTGATTTTAGTCAAAGGGTGTCACCCTTTGTGGTTGTATTTGAACATTGAAATTCATGCCAGGAATAAATCCATCCAAGTGCAAATTCTGCCCTAGTAAAAAAGCACCAAAATGCTCAGTGAAGTTATATCAGGAGTGAATTTGACCACATGAACTTGGATTGCAGGTACATAGTTTAGCCTTTAAAATCCCTTCTGATTTGCTCAGACTTACCTCTGAATCACAGATAGTAAATCTGCAGGACTGTAATAGAAGACACCCCATTGAAAGTACTAGTTTAAAGAAAGAGAAGTCTGTCATTGAGAGAAATAAAAGAGGTCATAAAAACATGGTAAAAAATGTTCAAAATCTATTTGAATATAGTCTTTAAGCTATAGGATTTTTTAAAAGTTCAATGATTTCTCATTCAGGATATGTTGTAAAATACATTTTATAAATCTTTGCTGGTATTCCTGTTATTTCCCTTGCATCTACCTCCTGAAACCAGCAGAAATAATCCCTCTCTTTTTCTAAGAAGCCCTCTATTAACAAGTAGCATAGATGTTCTACCATGGAAGATTTTGACAGTTTAAACTAAGCACCTGTTTCCATCTAATGTAGGTTTGGCAGGATGCTGTGTTTGGTGTAGCTCATGCCACTCACATGTCAATTTTTTCTTCATTAGACCAATAAATTAGTGAACTACACCATGCTCTAAAACTCACATCAATCTCCCATCACATTCACTCTTTTTATTTTTTGTTTGTGGTTGCCTTCTCCTTCCAAGGGAAATGAGCAACTTGAATTTGAAGTGGGTGCTTGGGTTAGGAAGTGAATTTTGTGTGCGTGTTTGTGCTATAACAAACATATATCAATGATCACAGCAGCTGCATCAGGAGCATTTTAGCATCCAGCAGGCTGAAAGTTTGTGGGGGGATCACTGCCTAACAAATTTAGTACTTAGCGCTATCGATGTCATCAAGATGTAACCAAGGATATTTAGAAGGAACAGAGAAAATGTCAATAATCTGAATTGCCTGGTGCTTTGTACAAATAGTTCTTGTGAGTCATCGTTGTAGCTGGTTTTGGTTTTAGAAAAAGCAGAAACGGCAGAAAAACTGTTCCAAATGGTCGTGAAGACGTGATGGGCTTCTGTAATTTCAGGGAGAAAAATCGGAAAATCATGTAACATATGACTGTTGATAGCTGCAAGAGGAACAAATGCTTTCCATCCTGAAACACTTCGTACCATCAGTGTTTCAACAGCTCCTATTTAGACATTAAAAAGAAGACATTTTTTATTATGATTTCTGCCTTGGGCTCTGATCAGCAGTGTAGAAAAGAGCAAGCAGGAGCGTACGGTTGCTTATCCTTCCTTCTTGTTTCCTCTTACTCTTAAGTTCTTGAAAGGTCATAAAATAGAGAAATAAAAAAGCCACTGAAGTGTAGTTTTGTTAACTTTATCTTCTGAACATTAAACATTGTTTCAAATTTCTTACGGTACATAAAATGTTTTGCCTTGCTGTATCATGTGTACAGAACTTCAAAAAGTAAATGCGACAGCTCAGAAAACATAATGGATGTGTAATAACAGCTCTTTAGATCTCCTGTTTTTAGCATAGCATCTTTTTGTTCCCAAAGGTGCTTTTAACATGATATCTAAAGCTATTTCTGAAGTCATTTATTTTTGCATGGTGATAGGTCTTATTTTGTAATTAGTCCATGCTTCTATCTTGCTGGAGTGTGTGAGCCCCCCTGAAATGTTTAGTCCTCATCAGTCCTTTTTGTTTCCCTTCCAAAGGCATCCACCCTAATAACTCCCATTTCACGGATGCAGGACATCCCAGCTGCCTTCAGCACCTTCTACAAAACATTTGGAAATCGTTGCATTGGAACGGTGCTGAGTTCTTTTTGCTGGGCATTTTCAACATAAAGAGGTTTCTCCTGTGTGCCTTAAATTCATTCACCACATGAATTTCAGCGGATGGTTTTTAACCACATTTGCCCCACATCCTGTCACCGCCAGCCACTGCGGTGCTGCGAAAGGGCTGCCAGCATCAGGCACACCACTGGAGACCTGGGTTGCCCCACTGAGATGGAGTTTGGGCAGACAGGAGTTGCTAAATCATGATTTAGTCTATTTGGGGCATCTCTTGTGTGTCCAGACGTAATTTGTTGTGATGCGAACTGGTGCGAGCACAGTGGGAACGGCGGCGTCGCTGGTGCTCGTTAATCTGCTGTCATTTGCATATATGCAATGCAATGAGGTTAACAGGATTTCCCTGATGCCCTGTCAGTGGCAGCAATGGGGTTGGTTTCCTCCAGGGTGTCAAGCAGGTTGCTGTTAATCAGTCACCGTTGGGCTTTTCATGCCAGCTCCTCTGCTCAGTCTGCTGCTGTGTCCACAGGAGCAGCTGCAGTGGGGAAAGGGCTTCAGGTGCCAGCACGGGTCCAAAAAAGCTCCAAGGGTAAAAGGAATAAATTTTAATATTCAGTGCAAAGTTTTATCCCTCTCATGTCTTCATAAGCCTGCACAAAGGGAAGTTTGAAGGCATGGCCACTGGGTAAGAAACACGGGGCTGCACTCAGTCCCTTGGGGTGGCAAAGCCTTCAGGGAAAGTTGGGGAGTGGCTCCACATCCCGCAGGGGCAGTTGGGGCTATGGCATTAGCAAAGGGGGTTTATGAACATTATCCTCATGCATTAACAACTCTGGGTACCCTCCAAAATTCCTTGGAATGTGACCAAGTGTGTGCCCACTGACACTGGGTGCAGGGGCAAAAAGGGATGGTTGTGGTGGGACCCTCCTCGAGTGGCCTGGAAGTGTCAGGAAGCTTGGAAGCAAAGGCATGGAGAACAGCTTGATAAATAAGATGATGTGAAACTGAATCACTGCATAGAGATGAATCAAAATTATAAAATCAATAGGTATCGATCTGTATATATCACACAAATAACTGTGCCTGAAGAGGTGCCCAGATTTAACATGCTGATTATACGGCAGTCAGTGGAAATAACTTGAGATCCGAAGAGCTATTATGTTTTAGTTGTTCAGTGCTGCAGCTGAAGCTGACAATATCTTAACTGAAGTCTCTTTTAAATTTTTTCCCGCTTGAAGTTCTTGGTAACAAGTATATTTAATCAACAAACCAGAAGCAAAGAACAGATTTTTGGCTTACAAAATACTCCTGAGCCATCTAAAGCTGGAGTCCAAACGCTACAAATTCTTCTAAAAATATACATCTTTCATTTTAACTTCCATTTGCTTTTACTACTGGCCTCACTCACGCAAGCCAAGGTCACTGTACTTCAGATGTGTCTGCTGGACATTTGGCTACTGACTGGAGTTGCAATGAATCACCTGGAAGAACATAATCTGTGGTCACCACACTCTTCGTGTGGCTGGTTGGAAATCAAGTCAACAAGGTCTTTGTTATGTCCTGTTCATATAAACCCCATTTATATATATATTTTTTTTTTAGCCCTTAAACTGGTGGAGGTGCACTCTATCAAAAGCTNTTGCTTTTACTACTGGCCTCACTCACGCAAGCCAAGGTCACTGTACTTCAGATGTGTCTGCTGGACATTTGGCTACTGACTGGAGTTGCAATGAATCACCTGGAAGAACATAATCTGTGGTCACCACACTCTTCGTGTGGCTGGTTGGAAATCAAGTCAACAAGGTCTTTGTTATGTCCTGTTCATATAAACCCCATTTATATATATATTTTTTTTTAGCCCTTAAACTGGTGGAGGTGCACTCTATCAAAAGCAACAGGATTTACTGGAGTTTTGGGGGTTTTGGTCAGTCTTTGCTTCTGGCATTGGCCTTCCTCCTTCTTTCCCATCAGTGGATGCATTAAGGAAGGAAGGATGTGCTTAACTCAGTGTGTGGCTGTCATTAGTGCTTTCTTCAAGGTTATTGTCATGTTCTTTGTCCCCACATTTTGTCTCCTAAACTTGGGGTAAATACAAACCTAACAGATATGTAAAAAGGCTTCAGATCAGTTACTTGTCATACATGGGCAGGCACAGGCTGAATCTGCTGCAGAATTACTTCCCATCTTTATTCATGGATTGAGAATGTTCATTTTCCTTCCCAGGATTAGATTTGCTGCGTAGATTTCTGGACATATAAATGATATTTTGGAATGAAACCCTCACATTTTATAAATCATTCAAACCAATTCAGTTTCTTCTTTCCATAGAAGTATTTCCCAGTCCACAGCAACCTCGGTCTAAACCTACTGTTTTCCATTTGAGACAAAATTCATGGATTAATTTAGAGAATAAAATAATTAAGTAATTCTGAAGTGCTAATGAGCACCCATAACTCCCACTTGCATCTTTTATAGCACTTTTAAATGCACCACAAGCTCTAGGAAAAATTGTGGTCATTCATATCGTGACAGATATTCTTATTTTATCACCCAAGCTGACAGATGTCCTTTGTGCAACACACAACTGGCTTGAGCTTCTGTTCACAGTGCCTGGCAGGACAGCTTCTAGCTCCCATTTACTTCTGGAGGGTTCACAAATATAGCACTAAAATACTGTGCTCCAGAGCTCTGGTCCTGGAGCTGAAGGCAGTGGGAGGATCCAGGACTGACTTTTGTCTGGAGCTGGAGCAGCTCCTCCATCTACAGTCCTGGGACAGCCCAGGTCTGGTCTGAGTGTCCTGTCTGACCCCAGTAGTGACAGAAATGTTGTGTAGAAATGGTACCCTGTCTGGGCTTGATCAACACTTCTGGCCACAAGTTCAGCCCCAAGGCAGCCAATGCTCTCCTGTCAGTGCTGTGTTCAGGACTTGGAGCTGCTGGTGTTTCCCTGGGGAATATGTGACAACCCTGATCTCACTATGACTCCTTGAAAAGGCCACAAAGGTGACCACCCTCCTCAGCCAAAACATCAACAGCTCCTTAACCCAGTGGATGTGCTGCTTTGTCCCGTGCGAGGATTCCAGCACATGGAAGCATAAGGAAAGAAATGATCTTTAGTGCCGTGTTTACTATACTGGATTCTCAGCAAGACAGATCATGCAGCCTCTGAAATCCTTCCTGGTGGAAAGACATCTGTTCTTAACACATTGCCTCATTTTACTTCTGTGGACCCAAAAAACTGCAACTGAGTACACGCTCACTCCCTGCTGCTTTTTGCAGCCACTTAGTGAGGTTTAGGAGCACACAGTGGAGTGGTTGGGGCAGTTTCTCCCGCTCTCCCTGGTGGGGATTGTGATCCATCTTATGCTCAGCACTTGCATGATTGCTGGGGCACTCCTAGCAACAAGACTTGACATCATGAACTCCGTTTCACATTTCTGCCACAAAAGTCAAAGGCAAAGTTTGATGTATCCTCCCCAAAACTGCTTCTATAGGAGGAGCTTTCATTTATGGCACCAATCAGCGCAATGTGTTTACGTTTAAAGATCTGTTTCGAAGTATAAACTGCTCATTTCCAAGGCTAAAATATTTTCCTAGCTAAAAAAGGGAAGATAAAGTAAAATTTCTGTGACAGATGAGCCACATTAAAGCAGGCAGACCTGTTTTAACTGGCAGTGACCAAGCAGACTCCCACTATTTATCCATGAGAAGCTGTAAGCACCAGCAGGCAGAGAGGAGTTTCTGTTCATTGCAGTCAAAGAAAAAGAATAAAAAACAGCTTCTCAATGAATGAAAATTACGTGAAAATACTGCATGAGAATCTGCCACTGATTTTCTCCATGAGCAGAACTCCGTATTCCATCTGTAAAAATAAAATGGTAATCTTCCCATCTGGCAGACTTTTTATCCCATCCATGCCAACTGTAAGATTTCAGGACAGTCTCATGTTTATTATTTTTCTACCCACAAAGGGTCACAGTTTCCACTGGGGCCTCTAGGTGCTGCTGTAATGCTAATAATACTAATACTCATAATTCTGCTAGTGGCAAATTTAGCCCAACATCTTAGGCTTAAATAAATTATATGGAAAAAAATGGTTATAAAGCAGCCTCCATCCTCCTTCAAATTCTGCAGGTCATTTTGCATCTGCAAAACTCAGCTTGTGGATTGATATGCATCTTATATGTTGTATCTTGGGAATGTTTTCTCTATGAATCTCACAAAAAATCTGCAGTATGACCTGTGGATAAAAAAAAAACAAAAAACAAACAAACAAAAAAAACCCACAAACAAACAAAAAAACCAAAAACCAAAAACAAACAAACAAAAAAACCCAGAAAAAAATGCCTGAAGCTGTACCACTCACCTCTCTCCTCCTTCACATGCATGCCCAACTGCTGCTTTTCTTTTTCCTTCCCCCCTTTGTTTTATCAGTATGGTGCTAAATTACCAAGTTTGAAATTTCTTCCGCAAATAAGGGATGCATGCCAGAACACAAGTGCCCCGAGGGATCTGAGTCTTAGGGGAAAAAGCCCTTAATCTCCAAGTTTATAGGTAGCAGCACTTTCCTGAAATTGGAAAATGTTCAACTCATTTATGAAAGAAATCTGCCACAAGGATACGCTGATGTTCACAGCTATTTCATTAATAACCCATTGTGATCCATGGGTCATAGGACAGGGTTATTTGGACACCTGCATCAAATATATTCTCCCCACTCCCTGCCCTGAATTTTCCCGATGAGCAAAATCTTGCTGGAGCAAACCAGGTAGCTCTCGGGGTAAGATTTTTCCAAATGCACCCGGCACCTCTGCCCATGTGTGACTAATTTATGTGGAGCAGCACTTCTCCTGCACGCCCAGGTGGGCTGCTGTGCACGCACGGGGCTAGTTAAGCATTTACTGCTCAGGACCCTGAGCACAGCCAGGGTGGGGGGACACAAAGGGCTCTGCCTGCCCGTGCTGGGGAGCCTGAGCCACTCACAGGGCACTACTGCCCGCACACTTTACAGCTTAATCCCAGGGAGATTGCCCGGGTATGGGATAAGGATCAACTTTGCATGTTCCTCCACCAGTTGAATAAATTAACATTCCTGAATTTCAGTCCCTGGATTTATCTACCAAGCATGGCTTGAACTGTTGATGGGGATTTTAGTGTATTTATAGTTTCATTACAAGCCCATAACAAAAAATTCTCCCTCTCCTACCCACGCGTAAAAAATGTTTAACGCTACTGTCAGGGTTTGGCAAGGCAGATATTTTGGAGGCACTGTGGATCCTCAGCCTGCCTTTAGTAGGGCATCTCTCTACTTGCAGGCAAGTAGGAGGAGGATTAATCATCGCTACTAGAGCCCTCGCTTTCCTCCACAACCTTCTCTTCCCAGGGATGATGAGTTAATTCAGCTGGAACAATGTTAGTTCATCAAGTTTTGTGGTTTATCTGAAAATCGAATGGCAATAATTTCATATGGCAACTGACTTAATGCCCATTTAGTTCAGGTTTTAGACAACTCCGGTCGATGATCACAATGAGTTTAATACAAAACATAGGAGGGATGAAACTGTAGCATTGGTGCTTTCAGGCAGGTTTTCTTCCCTGCTGTAGAGCTGGTTGTGTTGGCGGTGTGCACGTGTGTTTCTGTGTGTAGGATGTGTATCCACTTCTTCTGAACCTCCCCTAGAACCCTCCACACATGTGACACTTAAAATGGCAAATGCAAACCTGAAAATTTTAACATGAGTGTTTGACTTTTTATTGGGTGATAAATTGCTTCTTACTCTTATAAAGTCCACAGGTGTTTATGCCCACTCTCGCACGCCTAGTTAAAACTTTGGCTACAACTGGAATGCTTTGAAAATAGCCAGTCACTCCTAAAATTGATTATTAAAATAGAATTACCTGTTATGTATCACATTAATTTTTGTTTTGTAAAGTTCTGTTGTTTAACCCCTTCAGTCTCCTTTGGCCTGGCATTTTCCCTGCTTCCATATTTTCTTCTTCATCCTTTTGGCTTGCAAATTCCGCTTTTAGATCATGAATAGTGCTTAAACCCAAATGGTTCCCCAGGACTTGCTCCCACACAACCTCCTTGTGCAGCTCTTCATGTGCCATGAGGGCTCTGGGACTGGAAGGAGTCTTCCAAAGGAAGCCCTGAAATTATTTCTTGAATGAGAAGGCTTGAAAATTAAAAAATTGGAAGAAATGGAGGGTTAATTGTACCTTGTTGAATTCTTATGACCATAAAAAGGAAGTCTGCAAAATCCTTATATTGTGCGTCCTACCACCTGGATATGATGCCTTCTCAGGCAGTATTTCTTAGGGATCTTCTATTTTTAGGGCAGCTTCTGCTAAAAGTTGTGTTTCCAGGCAGAGAAGCAGCAGCTACATTGGGTGGGAGCTCTGACCACCCCACATGGACCCTCTGTTGGCTTCATAGGTCCCACTGCTTCATCCGTAGATGAGCATGTCATCTAAGCATGATAGTGCAGGAGTGGGTACAAACCTGAGGGATTTATTCAGTTGTGTTTCAACAAGGATGAGTGAGAGAGTGATTGAAAAAAAAAA
>VYZR01074589.1:0-10223 GCA_013400675.1 Oxylabes madagascariensis | reverse complement strand
TGATGTCTGGCCTACAAGCGCTCAGAAGGTTTTCTATAGCAGTTAGTGGATTTATCTTTTAACTCATTTAATTCTAGCACTAACTAACACTTCTTATCAACTGCCACATCACATATTTCAGATCATGAATTTTGCAAAGTTCATTAAAATATTGGAAACACAAAGCTGGAAAGATCAGCCACAACCATGGGAATGGTAGGTGGAAGAAAAATTCTCCTTCAGCTGTACAAGAAGATAATCTGCTAATAGAATTTAGGAGAAAACTTCCAGTAAACACAGGCTGTTAGTAATCCTGCCTGATAATTTCTCTTTTGTAATCCATCATCTGAATGGATGAAATAGCTCCTAATGGAGCCTTTCCTCTTGGCATTTGAGTGTTACATATCTACAGGGCGAAAAGCAGACTAGTTAAATTGTCACCTCTGGCACTCACTATTTTCTCTCCAAATCTAGTGAATGAAATGTAGAGAAATGAATTCGTCTTCTGCTGATTAGGAGCAGCAACTCTGTAATGTGAGGAATGAGAAAAGCAATCTTTCTTCCTGCAGTTTTGGCTGTCAGAGAGGGCAGATTCAGACTAGGTGAAATCCAATCTCATGGCCACCAAAAGGGGCATTGCTGCACCTCATTTCTGTCTCCACTTGTGTGCTCCAGCCCATTCCTTTGCATCAGTGACTGTGTGGCTTCAGGATGTCTCAGCTCAAGTGACCGATTTGATAGAAATAACTGATTAATTTCATAAACTGATAAACCAACAACTGGAACTAACAACTGAAAAAATTGGCTTTCTATCAGCAACTTAAGTAATTTATACTATGAACATGACTCCAATAAATTGATTCGTATTGATACAGACAGCAAACATCAAAGATGTACCCTTTTGAAACTGCTGTAGAGAGTGATGTGTGAACATGTGGCTAGCAATAAGAAAAAGACACCTGTTTGGAAGAATAGCAGATAATTAATTGTCATTTGAAGACACTTCAGGGTGATTTTAGCGAAAACTTAACAGTGCAATGAACTTACATTCTCAGTTTGCAAGGAAATGCAAATAAAACATTTATTATCTTTCTGTTTGTGCTTAGATAATGAATTTCAGAAAAAATTGCAAGGTAATATGAAAAAATGTTTTTAAACTGTTTGTACTTAAACTGATGATGGCTACGAATGTTACTCCTGTAATTTCCTAGGGTGCTTCTAGTGTCTTTGAATAAGTATGGGGCTTTTTGAAAGAAAGTTCCATTCATCTAACCATTAATTATTCCAAGAAATCTAATAACTAAATATACACAGAAAAGTAGCTGCTATAAAGTTCAGGAAATTACTTTATTATTACAGAGGCTGAAAACGGGTATCTCTTTATTTTTCATTAATACTTTGCATCTCATCTTTCAATATTTGAATTTTTCAAAAGAGGTACAACACTTTGCACCTGTATAACACATTTCAAAACAAATTATCAGCTTACTTTTTATCTCTTGATGTGTTGAAGTTATTTTTCTGCACTGTATATTACTTATTACTTATTTCTTTAATATTTTGGAGGGAGGATTGGAACATTGCGTTAAATTTAGTTTGTAATCAGAGAAAGCACTGTTTGTATGAACAACGCCAAAATAGTTTGGTACTCATTCTGCAAAGGCTTGAATTATCGAGAAGCGACTAACTTTGTCCAAATAGACACAAATACCAGCTTTCAATATAAAATCAATACAATATGAATGAGATGGGAAATACTTATCTTAGACCAAATCTGTGGTTGAATTAGTTCTTTTGCAAGCATCTGCCCGTATTTGCCACTAAAATATTGATGAAGCACAGTCTTCCAAGGAAAAGTAATACTCCTCAAGAATACTCTTTGCCAAAAAGACCAGAACTGGGGTATGTACTACACTAATTTTCTCATTTTAGAAACATATTTTTTAAGCATATTGATTTCCCACATAAATTTTTTTTCCAGTAGCTGCTGCAAGTCATTCCATTTCTGGCATTTATGAGCAATTAAAGTACAGTGGTGTCCCTGCAAACATTCAACTTTTTGGCTTTTTCTCTGCACTAGTGAAATACGCTGAAAAAGTTACTTCTGTGATAATCTATGCATCTGCATGACTCAGGTTTGTATTTTTTAGAAAAAGCAAATAGATAGCAAGAAATGCAAACAGATTAAATGCATTCTCTCTACAACAGACAACATGCCATGAATCAGGAAGCAAGTCAGCCATAAAATTTGCTCCATTACACATACCATCTCAACATTTCCATTATGGCCTATGATTATTGTTTCACCCTTCACACTGAAACTCAATTTGATGTGATGGAGATTTTAAGTACTCTGGAAGTGTATTTATATTATCAGCCACTTCAACACAGGATTTAGACAGACAAAATTTTATTGGTGTTACTGTTATCTCTATTCACGATAGTTTTTAACTCACAGCTTCTGTGCTTTACAAGCACATCTCCTAGTAACAGTCAGTCATGATTCATCCTTATAGCCTAACATGGCGTTGAACAACATTTGACAAGATGGTAACCAAATATTTAAAGGTCAAGACTAGGTACTTCATATTATTAATTTCCACTAGAAAGTGTTCATATTTTTAAAATCAAAGCATAGCTTTTTTCAGCTACTGTTTCTTTCTACGGAGAAAAAATATTTTAAATACTTTTTTTTATTTATTAAAAACCATAAATCCTAATTTCTAGAACATCAGCCCTTGTAGGAATATAATCCTATTAATAACTTCCCTGGAAAGACAGTGACAATTTTAGCCTGCAATATTTGTGATTTTGTCTACAAAATAAAAGCCAGGGAAAACAGATATATTGGAATGCAGAAATGCCACTTCACTTAGACTAGTCTTACATCCTGAGAAGCTTTCAGTTATAATAAAATAAGAAAATAGTTTTACTTCATTTTACAGAAAAAAAAAGTCATATTTCAGCCCAAGAAAGAAATAAAAAGGAGAGTAAGGTTGGCTTCTGGCTAATTGTATCCTGGCCACATTTTCTAGCTTTATCTCTAAATATTTGAAAATGTTTCTGATTAGACCCATGGGCAAAAGCATATTTCTTTCATCTTTCGCACAGCCACATGAACATCATTCTGTATCTTGCAATCTTCAGGTGACACACTTTGCTCTTCTGGGCTAAAAGGCTCAGAAAATATCCAGAAATGTGTGCATCAATCTCCGTACCTTGACCTGTAGGAGAAAGTCTTTGTAAGAATAGCTACATCCACGTGCTCAATACAGAGAAGAAACAGCATATGCTGGCCACTTTGTTTCTTTCATTCATTTTACTATCAAACTGGGTTTTTAATTCACATACAATCTTCTGGACTAAACATTCACCTTATTTACTTCTTCAACTTTTATGACCAATCACTTTTCTATGAGAAGCAAGTAACAAGAAAGGAAGTACTACTGAAATGTTAATCACTTGGCTAAGCTCTAGAGTTTTACACCCCCTTCCTTTGAAGAGAATTATATGTAAATCTACTGAAGACTTACAGTTGTCAGTGAAAGAGTTTTGAAGTTAATAAGTTTTTTGTAACCCTATCAACTTGCAATTTGCCTCCATTTCAAATGTTGGCAGGTAAATTTTGTGCATCTCAACAGTTTTGCACTGCCAGGGCTTTAGCTTAAGCTCCTGTACTTTCTAAGTGGTTAACCATTCTTCTTTGATCTCTGCGAGGCCCTGTCAGGTGGAAGTTCTCTTAAATCCTTGAGAATATTTGGGCTCTGTTTGGCTTCATAGCAACTTCATCATTAAGCATTCACATGCATCCCCTTTTTTCACAGAAATACTTACAGAATTAAAGGTAAAAGTAGAAAAACATATAGCTTATATAGCTTACCTCTCCTATGTAACATAACACCTGCCATTAAGAAAATGTTAATCCTTCTTGCAAAAATATAAAAATTGTCTTCACTCACAAACACTCAAAAAAATAGCATCACTTTCATTATTGTAGTAATAACACAAAGAAAGAAGTCTAGCTTTATTTATTGTCCTAAGCTCCAGAAAGTCTACCGGAGAAAGCAACTATGCTGATTTGGAGACTTTTCAGGTTAGGATCTCTTACTCTTTTTTGTCCAATAATTTTGGAAATGCAAGACAGCATTAAAGAGTTTATGTATTAATTCTAGGATTACAGTTTACAATCTACTGTATTTCTACTGTATTATTGCCATTGGAAACTAGTTTTTCCCTCAAGTTGTAGGAGGATTTCTCATTCTCTCTGTTTTCTGGGGATACTTTTTACATACACTACTATCACATGGATAAATACTTTTAGCCAGGTTTCAGCAGTATATTTCTGCTGATCAGCTTTCATTTTGTAGTGTCAATGTGCTCTTATGTTTTCTTGCTTTTCCATTATCCTTCTCCAAGTTTTCACAATTCATTGAACAACAATAAAGAACAACAGGACAGAAAAGAGATAGCAGTGTGATCTCCAATTCATGTGATGATGCTTCTCAACACTTCTGCCTTTAAAAGATATGGCCACAATATTCAAACCAGAGGAACTATTCCTCTCTAATACTGACAACTAACAGCTGCTTAAGAAGAATATAAAAATGTGGATACTTATAGAATAACATGTGCAGTGAAAATCTCCACACTGTGTTCATGAATATGTATTAAAATCCACTTGGAGAAGTTTCTGGATAACGAATTATAGGAGTCCATACTGCGCTGTGTTTGCATTGATTATTGCCTACTGCACAGGATATGCCCTAATAATTCTGATCTCTATCAGTTATAGTTTGCAGGCTGAGGTTTATAAAACAGAATTTACAACGAAGACATCATCATGGGAGTAGTTACAAATATACTTCTACATAAGCAGTGTTGGTCACTGAGCAGAGTCCAAATAACTTATTCTGACTTCTGATTTAGATGCTGCATATGAGGCAGTGGAAGGTAATGCTGCTGACCTTGTGAGCCTGAGCTTTAATGCATTGGCAAAGAATATTTGTGTATGGTCAAAAGTACTAAAAATTGCAACATTTATGTTGCAATAAAGAGAAAAACTGCCTTTTCTTTTAGCAGCTAACAGCATTTCTATGGATTTTACACTACAACTTTGCTTTCTTATCCCAGAGAAACATTTACAAACATAAACATACCAGAAGTTCCAATGTTAATTGTCTACAATCATAGATGAAATATAAATCTTTTTCAAACAAATTTATTCCGCATTTTTCCTGTTCCTAAGCATTATGGTCATTTTTACTAATGTTCTCTTCCTAGTTCTGTTCAAAGCACTGGGTTTTATGTGTAGTACTTAACTTCCCTTTCATTTCCTTTGGCTTGCTAATTTGTACATATAAGTTTTTAAAACCCTGCCTCTCTACTCTTACTAAAGTCCAAGGGAGTTTTGGCAGAAAAAGAAAGTGAAGGTTAATTGGTATGTTTCCATTTCCTGGGCAGCTCTTTCATTTCATCAGGAAATTACTAGGGCTTATACAACAAAAGCCAAGTAAGAACTGTTATTCTGTTTCAGCAGGAATGTCATTTGTACACTATGAACCAGTTCAAAAGGTTTACATTCATTTTCTTTGTTAGTAAAATGATTCTTACTCCTCTATGTTTCTACTAGTATTCACATACCATTTTCACACCCTTAAATGACCATCATCTCTCTAATCATTGCAACTGAGAAGCTGTTCTGCAAACTAAGGAAAGGAGCTCCCTGCACTTGCCCAGCTGCAGAGGAGGCCGGTCAGGGAGCTGGAGGCCAACATCGCTGCCAGTAACCCAGAAGGAAGGCATGGGAGCTTCATCCCTGATCCCAGATCCCCTTCTCATGGCTACAGAGCAGCTGGAGCCAGCTCCAGGGCACAGTGCCAGCACCTGCTGCCTGCAGGACAGGGAGCTGGGGCCCATCACGGTACCTGGTTGGCTGGGCAGCGCCTGGCCAGACGCACAGACAGGAGCAGGGCAGCTGGAGATACCCCAGCCATGGGCATTGGTCATCTCAGGTGCCCGGGCAGGCCTAGCCCAGCCAGGCCATGCTGGGATGTTGGTCCACAGGTGGGGTCAGGAGCCATGGCTGGGCAGGGCAGGGCAGGGCTGTGGGGTGCTGGAGACAGGGCACTGGCAAAGCAGAGAGCTTGATGTGTTTCTTCTGAAATCTGAATCTAAGTGCCAGAGGAAACTTTCTGCAAATCACAAGACAAAATCCCCAGAAGGGAAGCAGGATGGCCGAGGCCATAGATATACACACATTGCTTCTAGGTCCTCAGTGTGGGGATTGCCTCTACAGCCAAATGATGAGGCAGCCAGTATTGCATCTGTGTGTCATTCAGCTGCCTAGTGAAGTCCATTTTTACAGTGTAATAGAACTTTTCATTTAATATGGATTTGTTACTCTCTTAATCATTTTTTTTTTCCATTTTGAACTGTGATATGATCTCATCATATTTTTCCATGTCTGTTACTTAGTTTGGGAATACTTCCCTTGAAGAGATGTCAGTTGACATCTTAGATAGTTGTTGGTCAGCAAGTAGCATTAAATCAGGGGCACATCATTCAGTTTTAAGAATGGAAAATGTTTAAACTTAGTAAATACTGTGTTTAACAGAACAATAAAATAGAGCGTACATTTTTTCTCTTCAATCAAGCATCACTTGTACTGTGTCTATCTCATAAGTTTCACCCAGTTTCCTTCCACCAGAGGTTGAGAAGAATCCTCAAAAGTTCTTTTTCTTTTGGAGAAGAGTTTCGTGGCTGAAGTTAGTATTTTTTATTAATAAATAGTTAAATATATATATATATATAAATAAAGAGTTTAATCAATACAAAGATGTCATTATTCAAGAGAAGTTCTAGAATTTACTGAGATGCTTTCCACAAAGTATCTGTTACTTCATTAAAAAGCATTGCAATTTTCTGTATGTCCTCCAGGTATAATATTTCCACAGATCATGAAGAGTATTTAGCTCTTACCACTAAGAGCTAAATTCTATGTAAAAAACAACATATAGTTTTAACTTGCATCCAAACAGATTCAATGACTTCAAAATATTTGTATAGAATTTGCATCGAGATGGCATCTGGCCTTATATCTATTAAAAACCTGCTAATTTCAGGGCATTTTGCTAGAGATGAGTTTAACAAAATCCTGTCCAGAGTCTTTTTATGACTTCAGAAAAACGATCTATCAAAGCAACACCATGAAAGTCCATTCATGGAATTTATACTTCTCTTGTGAATATAATACTGGTTCTTAATTTTTGAAAGTAATACTACAGTACCTTTACTAATAAGTTATTTATTGCCAGTTTGCAAATGTGTAGCATAGCTTATCTAAGATCCTCAAAATTTTTCCTGATGTTTCCAGTTTTCATCGTACAATATGTTGTGAGTCTGAGGAATGAAATACCCACATTTCGAAGGAAATGAATCACATAGGTTAAGGAAAATACATGTTTCAGGTATCCTCTAATTTCATATGACTGGGTGTTTGGATACCCAAATGAGGAGGCTGCATGCTCTTCTGTTGCAATAATTTGACACATATACACAGGGTACTTTGTTACATCAGACCTAATAGTCCTAACATACACATTTTAGTATGCATTGTTACCACTTTGTGGGAGCAAGGAGCAGGAAGGCAGAAATGTAACATTCTTTCTTTTTTATTGAAACTCTAGAGGAAAAATATAAACTGATAGATGTAAGCTTATTTTTCCTAATTAATTTCATGAATATTCATGGTGCAGATACAACAGTTTTGAAACTGTATAGTAACAAAAATTCAAGCAGTATGTGTACCTTTCGGATGACTAATGACAGCTTTAAGGGATTTTTTTCAGTTATTAGTGATGGCAACATTAAGAACAAGGGGGTTGTTATTTGTTTTGTTTGTTTTTTGGTCAGTGAAGTTAATAAGATGTTTTAAAATTCCCTAATATGCTGGATGTTCATTGAAAAATACTTAGGAATACATTAGTCTTAGCCCATGTATACAATGATCCATATCTCAAGGGAGAGAATACTTCTGTGATGTTTTATGCTGAAATACAGTTTCACAGGTGAGGTGACTTCTTGCCCATATCCTAGCATTCAGAGTTCTCAGTCTCCCTGTGGAGTTGGATCCTTCAAATCAAACGATGAATCAAAATTCATTGTTTGTAGCGTAAAATGAGTCTTTAATCCCATGAAAATTCGTGGGGGTTTTTTTGTTTTGTTTATGAATATGACAAGGTACTGATAATCCTAAGATGATCACGATCCAGATGGAAAAAAAATGGATCATAGGTGAACTGATGAAATATCCTTGGTGAAATTCTTTTTAAATGACATTCAGATACATATAACAGAGATAAATCAGAGCTTGCCTATGCGTTTCCCTGCGTGGCTCTAGAGAGCAGCGTGTGGGCATAGCTATTCACCTTCTACATGTCTTTGACAGATCACACCAAAAAAATCATAATCTAATCCACAAGAAAGATAGATAGGCTTGAAAATTATAATTAGCAATTTTATGATTTTTACACCATAATATTGTAATTGTGTTACAGTCATGATAGTGTAGCACAAACTCAGACACTCTTCTGGAGGAGTCCAGTTAGAACTTGTGAATTACTCTGGATAAACATAATGCACAGAAAGTTTCATGCTTTGGATATCTGGTTGAGTTCTTTTCCTTTCTTTTTTCTAATTGGGGTGAAATTGAAGAAGCTTGACAAATTTACTTTGTCATAGGCATTATTACAACTTTTGAGACCTCCTTTAAAAACGGAGTTCTGAATTTGTACTACCTAGTATATGAACTCTTCATTATGTCTCATTTACCATCCTACTATCTTCTATATATAGAAAATACTGATTTGCCTACAAGAGGCAGTATCTGGGGAAACGACCTCATGAAATAGAAATGAAATGTTAAGTGTGTGTCAGTAAAGTCATGAAGGTATTGATGAGGGAGAATTGTAAGCACAATTTCAAACTGTAATAATATTATTCAACTCACACAGCCAGAAGTGAGGTATTTCACTAGACTAGAATTTATATCATATTCTGCTTTGTGATAGTTGCACTACTGAGAGTAATGCAATACTCAAGAGATCATCCCAATAGTTTCTTGAGAATTCACATTTTTATTGAGGTTGTGATTAAGAGACTTGTTTTCATGTACTTCAGCAGAAATGTTAGTTCTTCTGAGTAAGGAATAGTTTTCTTCAATATCAAGGCAGTAATTGAAAGGAATGGGAAGAGAAGAGGAAAGAGAGAGACATAACTTTTAATGAGCAAGTGACTGTAACGTTCGCTAAAATGAAACTCTGTCTTTCCTGAATCATTTCCCATGACTTCTGAGATAAAGATGGAAACAACTAACTAAGAGACCTTTCATCTTTTTATTCATGCAGCCTTGAATTAGGACTTTTTGCTGTTATTTTTACATTAACTTTGTAGATATTTTACCTCCTTTCCCTTCGGGTCTGTTCTGTGAATAGTTGACAAAGAAAACAAGTCGGTCAGTTTCTATTCTTTTAACTTGAAAAATGGCCCTGTGCTGTGCAGAACTCTCAAGAGTAGAGACATCTGGGAAAAGAAAAGGGGTGGATTTTAGACAAGTTTATCTGATCAAGAAAAGAGAGGGCAAGTTAAGAGTTAGAAAGACATTCTCCATCAAAGAACGGCAAGTTCCCTAACAAGATATAGGCAGTTCTGCAGCTTAACCACAAAATAGCAGGGAACCACAGGGGTGTTTCCAGGGTCCTGACAATATTGTTGATTCTTGGTGGTTGCTTTTTGTATTTTCTTGTAAGCAGTTTCTGTGATATACAATAAACAAGCAAATAGCTCAAGAGAACTGAAGCTGAGAGTTGCTATATAAAATAGAGTACTCATCAAAATAGAAAAGCCAAAACACATGATAACTGGATTGGGAATGCATAGAGCACTGAGGTAAGCTAAACTTCAGAACAAGCACACAGATCCACATTCTTCTTCCAGGCTGAATATTTACTTACGTGCTGGGGCATGTTTTCATTTATCCTGGAGCAATGTTTCTCCAAATGTCCAGGTCAGACACAGTTTGGAGTATTCTGCAGCTCCTGTCTAGGAGCATAACTGTGGTTTCATTCATGAAATTCAGAAGGTAGTGTTGTGTATCCCTCTCACCTGAAGTTAAGGTGTGAATACCTCTCACATAAAAAATAGTGCACTGAGTTCTCAAAATTTGCAACAATTTTGTTTTTTTCTAG
>VYZR01074579.1:0-27065 GCA_013400675.1 Oxylabes madagascariensis | reverse complement strand
CAGTTTGGCACTGGAAAGGCCAGGCCCTGTACACCAGTATACAGAGGAATCAGCAACTTCAACACCTTCATCAGTCACTTACACATCAGATGCCTGAAAAGTGAAAAGAATTTCCACTTAAGCATGGCAGAGAGTCTCAGTGCTCACTATTAATGTAACTGCTTGAGATAAAGGGAATATCTTGAGTGGTATAAATCACATTCATTAAATATGATAAATTAAATGTAACCCAGGCTTTTGTCCTTATAAAAATCTTCCCCTCCAGGAAAAAGCTAACTTAGAGAGGCAAATCCTTGCTCCTCGTACTTCTGAAGCACATGTATAAATTTAAACAATTCTTTTAGTGCTAACCTTTATAGCTGAGGTGAGGTGCCTTCCTACTTGAACCTTTAACAAAGTTAAAATAGGTATATAGGTTAGTGTTGTTATTTCTAGACAACTTCTGGCACATGAGTGACTTCAGATTTTTCTTGGAATACTTTCTTTTTTATATTCAACGCCCTCCAGGTGCTGATCAGCTCAGTGTTCCTCCTAGGATGAGAGAACAGTAAATGTGCCAATGGAGAATAACTAGCTGCACAGAGCAATCAAAGATGTGGGGGTTAAGAGCAAGGTTAGTGCATCCTGCTGACATCCTGAGTTACTTTTTGAAACCTGCATGGTCAAGAGCTGCAGAGTGCATACTTCACACCTTGGAAGTCAGGGGGAAGAGGGAGTTCATGGACAGGATGTAGCACTGAATGAATCCTTCTCCATATAGGTCCGTGGGCCAGGTGACCACACCGTTGTCACAGAGATGCTTGTGATTTCTTTGTGATTTCCTTTCTTCTCCTAATTGTAGTTTTGGATTATTTGTAAGTGTCTGCAAGTATAACTGACTGAGCTGTTGACATGTGAGGGAGCCCAGTCATGTAAGCCAAGAGGTGCTTCAGCAATGGGGGAAAATGGCCATCTTGACCTTGTTTTCCTTCCTCTGGAAAAGAGAGAGGTGTGACTTCCAGGTGGAAGCAAAAAGTCTTCTGACAGACGAAAGCTGGTAATAAGGAAGATAGTATTTTTTTCGATTTAGCCAGCAAAGAAAGGATGGCAAATGGATTATTTAACATGTTTTGCTAAGTTTTTAGAAACTTCCAAGTTCTAACAAAGTTATTCAAGAGCTAAAAATGTTTAAATAGTAGATTGACAAAGCCTGGGATCCAGCCACTCAGGGGTTTGTGTAATATTCTATCAAAGGTCATCCATGCCAGCTCTCAGTGCACAGGGTACCATGTCCAGCAGCAGTGCCGTGAGTGGGAACAGATGCTCCCTGGAGGTCCCACGTAATCCCAAATTTCTTCCCTCTGTGCAATGGTACAGCAGCATCTTTAACTGGTTCAAGTTGCAGGAGCCTTGGAGCATAATGAGATGTGGTTTGTACAGTACTTGAAGTATTATTGTCTCTCTGATATCTTCTGTTTTGTTTCTTCTCCTTTGATAGGGATGAAGTACGAGCTCCAATTCCTCAAAAGCAGGAAATCTTAGTAGAGCCTGAGCCCTTGTTTGGAGGTAGGCTTGTGTTCTTATTTTGTTTCTGTTTTCTTTACCTTGAGGTGAGCTAAGTGACAAAAGAGAATCAGAACTTGTTGAATGTGAAGAAATAACGCCAGTGGTATTGAAAACCTCACACACGAGAGGTACTTTATTCCCAGGGGTACTAATTTGCTAAATCTTGTTTCTTGAGACTGTGAGGTGGCAGCCAATTAACTTAATTAAGTATACATCTGTGTTCTGGGAGCCCAGAACTGTGGGGTACTGCTGTGGAAATGTTTGAGGTGCTGGGATGGAAGATGGAGTCTTGGCTGTTGAGTGAAAACGAAGAGGACAAATGCCTGCATCTCGAGAGGATGACAGATCGGAAAGAAGGGCTGAACTGTGTGATTGCTCACACCCTTCTCCATTTCTCATGCAGGAATTTAATTTGCTCTTTAAGCTGTGCCGTGCAGCTGCTTTTTTTGTCTCTGTTCTTCTCACGTGGACCAGGTCATTTCTGGGTTGGCCTCTGCCATGTCAGATGGATTGAGAGCTTTGCTCTTTTCACCAAGGAAGGCTGTGCAAGTGCTCAGCACTGCAGTGGTCTCACACCCATGGGAATGCTCTTTTCTATCATTTAGTTCCTGTGTTAGAAAGGAGAAGGCTTCAGGTTTACCCCCGGGACTGATTTTGTCTTGATTCTGTTTTTCAACATGAGAGAGGTGTTTAGCCAGGATGCACAAGCTGAGAGGTGGTTCAGAGGGCAGCACACAATGCCAGGCAATACAGGTGCACACCACTTGCCTTTTTGCTGTACTTGCACTCATAGCAATCTTAGCTTTTCTAGTTTTAGTCCTTGTAGCAATTTTTTTTCCTGTCTGTTTTGGGAGCTGGAAAATTTAGACTCATTTAATATGCTTCAGTCCCATCAGAAAATGTTTATTCCTTAGACAGAATATGAATCACTGAAATGAACTAACTTAACTTCTACATACTGATGTGAGATGCATAAAGTACCAACAATTTGAAATACACACTTAATTTGCATTCAGGCAAAAAGAGAATGACATACGAAGTATCTGATTTCATCAAAGTGCTTTTGCCCTTCTGTGAGCTTCATTGATATAATTTCATGGCATTCCCCTTGCTGCTGAAAGGCCACCTTGTCAGCAGCAGTGAACCTGGACTTCAAAGATCTCAACCATAAGATGCAGTGACGTGGAAACAAAGACACACCGTGTTTATCTAATCCTTGCACTTCCATCCTACCTGGATTTTGGAAGTGGGGTGTTGAGTAGCAGAGGAGGGCAGTTCTGCAGCAGGAAATGTGCATCCGGAGGAAGATGCCCTGTTGATGCCTCTCCTAAGACAGAGGAGCTCTCTGTACTTTTTCCTGTGGCTCAACAGCATTTTTGACAAAGATCTGTCGACTCCTGTGGATTATTAGGATTCAGATCTGCTGACTTGAACACTTGGTCTTCTTATACCTACCTGTTACACACTGATCTCAGTCACACTGTCCCTGACCATCTGCTGACCTGGAGCAGTGATTCCCTCCTGGCACTGTCTGATCCACCAGTGCCACTTATGTTTCTGGCACAGAGCAGCCTGACAAAGTAGCTGAACCTGAAGAGATAATTGGTTTCAGCTCTAGCCTTACAGCAGGGGAGGTGGCAGTTTCTGATTTTAGGGGTCATATTGAAGTGCTTGTATAAGCTCAGGGTATTTCCAGTTGAAGAGGTGACCCTGTGTATTTGTGCCCTGCTGGATACGTGGATCCTGTCATTCAGAATAAAGGATCCTCCTGGACTGCTGAGAGCCTGTTCCCCTGTGCTGCCAGGCTCAAGCTGAGCCTGGAAGGGACATGCTGTTTTTGCTGAAGTGGGCCTTCAACTTGGTTGCTATTCCAACTGAGTTTAAGTTGTTCTGAGGTTGGCTTGTGCCTAAGCACTCCGGGTGAAGGAGATCTTACTCCCTGAAGTTCATAGGTCCCAGCACATCCCTTGTTCAGGCTTGTTTTCTTTTTCCATGATAGTCTGTATCATCACATTTCCACTGGATATAGGTTGTATTTATCTTACTTTAATTTTTTTATTATTTATTATGTCTTGTAGCAATTGAGCTTTGAAAGTTCTGTCTTTCAGTTGATAGGAAAGGAGATAAGTAGCTGGAATAATATTGGCAGGCAGTTCTGTTTTCCTTCCAAGTGCAGTGCTTGTGCTTTACCTTAGGACTTCAGTGGGACTTAAGGGTGCTCTTTCTGATACCTGCCTGGGCTGCCGTCTTTATCCAGCTGCAGATAATCAGTTCTGAAGGTTTCCTTGCAAAAGTAATGCTGGATCTACTTGGAAGAGTGTGGCTGTCCAGTCCAGCCAAGAAGTTGAGACAGGATCAGGATAAGAGTTTAGAAAACAATAGAAATGCGTTGTGGAAAAAAAATGCGCTTCTTTATTAAAAAAAAAAAAAAATTCTCATGGGGTTTAATCTTTTGAAGTTTTTCATCCCCTTGAGGGCCTTGGGTAAAATCTTGACTGGACACTCAATGCTGAAGGGTCTTGGTGAGCCCATCAGAAGGGGCTTTAAGCTTCTCTATATTGTTGATACACATTTTGTTTATGGGCTGAGGTTTGCTGTAGGGAGGATGTGTTAGGAAATGGAATTTATAAACTCCCTTCTGCCTATTTCCATCCATCTCCTGTCCTTCGCAATGGCCTCTGCTCCCACATCATCCCTGCTTCAGCTTCATATTCTGTTTTCCTACACATGTGATGGAAAGTACTAATATGTATTTATTTTGATAATATACTTTTCAAATAATTCTTAAATTTTTTTTTTAAAGCTCCTAAAAGACGCAGACCCGCTCGCTCAATATTTGATGGCTTTCGGGATTTTCAGACAGAAACCAGTAAGTGCCTACAGATCAGTAAGCCTGATATTTTATTTTATTACTTTTAATGCAAATAAGATGGAGAAATCATTCCTGTTGTAGGCTAGGACAGCTTTCAGTTGTTGAAACATTTTTAAATTGCCAATTGTGTAGCAGGGTACGTTATAAGAAGTACAGAATCATAGAATTATGATTATCACAGTATATTCTGTCTGCTTTGGTCTTGCTAACTCTCTCAAAAAAACCCTTTTTCTGCTCTAGAAGGAGCTGAAATGGGGGAAGAATCCTAACACCCAAGTAGAAATTAAATTCATCCACTGAATATTTCTTGGCTAGGCAGTGGATGTTCTGGCACTTGAATTACACTGGAGTAGCCCTGAGGCTTCTTCCTTGGCCACACACAAGGTTCTCAAGGCTTTAATTGCTGTTTGCCTTTGGCTGTTCATGCACAGAATCTCCAGATGCCGAAGCACTGGCTGTTATTTCATCCATGAACTGTCACAGAATGTGATTGTGACAGCACAACATCAGGTGTTCTGCATCTGAGTTGTGGCTGTCATGCCGGTGTTGCTGGAATGTTCCTGAGGTGTAACCACAGGATCAGTAAAGTTGGAAAAGTCTTCTGAGACTGAGTCCAACTGTTCTCCCAGCACTGCCAAGGCCACCACTGCCCCATGTCCCCAAGTGCCACATCCACACGTCTGCTAAATGCCTGCAGGGATGGTGACTCCACTGCTGCCCTGGGCAGCTCTGCCAGGGCTGGACAACCCTTTCCATGAAGAAATTTTCCCTAATACCCAGTCTTAGCTTCACCTGGTGCAACCTGAGGCTGTTTCCTCATCCTGTCACTGGTTACTGGGTTCCATGGACCATGTTCCCACACAGTTGGGGGTTGGCTGCCAAAGTGAACATAGATGTTGATAGTTGCTTTCTTTCCCCTTTTCCAGTAATGATGAACACAAGTATTGAAATCACTGGCAGCTTTGTAAGTGAAAATGCACCATGTACAGAATCAACGCCCCTAAATTTTTTCTCACCATCTTTCTACCTGGTCTGGCAGAAGGTGTTCCAGCCCATGTCAGGAGGGGGTGGAACTGGCTGATCTTTAGGGTCTCTTCCAAACAAAACCACCCTGTGATTCCACTCTTAAGACATTTAGAGATGCCTAACATGTGAGAGATACGCTGTGAGGGTTTATGGTGAATCTTTATCATGCTTTTTGGCAGAACTTTACAGGTGGACATCACTGTCTGGCTGTCTCTGGAAAAGCAGCCCTGGCCATGAAATTCCAGATTATCTCCTGGCTCCTAGGGCAGCTCCACAGGGATGCTTTATTCCCTGTGTGTCTGCTCAAGCATGGTTTTTATGCATTGGTCCACTGACAGCTCCTTCCACACTAATTTTTGGCCATGGGATCGTTATTGCCCATTTCAGCTGACCTGGTTCCATAAAATACATCACGTATCTGCTGTGATTTACCTTTTTTGTCCACGGTCATGTCCGAGTAGGAAATGTGTTCTGTATTATTTCAAATGGAATTGATACACTTTAAAAGAAACATCCAAAGAGGTTTCTCCATGTAAACAAAATCTGATTGTTTCTTTCTTTTCTGTGGGATTGCCTCACAGTCAACTAATGGAAACACTGCAATAGAAATATTCCTTTTAAAAGTTATATTGCTACAGTCTAGCTCAGTTTCCCATTTAGAAGCACACTGGGGACACGGCTTCTTTTGGCTCCTTTGTTTTCAAATACTGGTCTGTGGCCCCTCAAGTTTATTAAGATGTTGTTTAAAAATGAAAGCACATGAGAAAGCTGAGGCAGGGAGGTTCTGCCCCTACACACCAGCTGATCTTGTTCAGTGGGGTCTAACCCTGGGACTCTCCTTAGGAGATACGCTGGGATTTGCGCTCGTATTCCTCCCACTAACTGCCCTAACCCTGTTCTCCCCAAACCTCCTAGGAGCTTGGGAGAATTTGTCCCCAGAAGTTCTGTGTCTGAGTATTTAACCAGTAATAAATGCCCCTTGTGAATATGTTTAGTCTAATTCCACTTCCTTTCCTCTTGGGGCTGTGCAGTCCGGCAGGAGCAGGAGCTCCGGAATGGAGGGGCAGTGGACAAGAAGCTGACGACACTGGCAGACCTCTTCAGACCTCCTATTGACCTGATGCACAAAGGCAGCTTTGAAACGGTGAGGGCTCTCCTTTGGGTGCAGATCCTTCCTTGCAGGGTGGCTGGGGAGGGTGTCAGGATGAATCCATGGCTGGACAATCAGAAGGTTGCAGAAGAGTGGGCAGTGATAAATATTTGATGGACTGCGGATGGGAATGTTGGTGATGTATTGAAGGACTTCACTGATGGTGGTTTCACCTGGAATGGACCCATAAGGATCATCGAGTCCAACTCCTGACCATGCAGCCCATGTTGTTTTATGTTTCAATATCAGTGTGGCAAATCACATGTGGTGAGTGAGCAAGGGAGGCTGGTCAGAACGGGAAAATCGCATCCCTTGAGCTGTCTCCGTAGAGGATACAGAAAAAGCTGGAGTAGGAATGCTTTGGATAGGTGAGGGAGGACTTTGTAAAGGGCAGTGTGATTTGCAGCACAGCCCTGCTGAGAAGCTCAGATGGAGTTAAGATGGCTGAGTGGCTTCTGATACCTGAGTGAGTAAAAAGTATTTGCCATCAAGCCATGATTTCATCCTCAGTGGAGGTGTTGCTCTTGTATAAAATCACAGTGGTTGTCTTCTACTTCTGGTAGTGCTAGGGAAAGTATCCCAGAGATCCAGGAGGACACTGTCAGCTTTAAACAATCTCAGGTGTCACCTTCCCTGACTGTGTAGGTATGTGTGGATCTATTCCTAAATTGTTATGATGTGGATCAATGGACTTAACTAATGATTAGAGAACATGCAGATTGGTATATATTTTTAATTTTTGAGTCTGTAATTTCCAGATATTCTTCAGAAATTCCACTTACTACTGAACTTTCTCCTGGTCATCTTTGAATAGATGAGATTGATGATAGTGATGATCATTATTTTTACTGCATGAGAATGCAAAGTAATGATTAAATGGTGCAATACAGATGTTGGAGAACTGTCTGTGCAAGTCTGCACAACTGGCTGACTGAACAAAAATATTATTTACCTTGTTTTCACATGTGCCTTGACTGCCGTGCCCAGGTACTGGAGCACTGCTGGAGAACTTTTGGTGAAACACTGTGTGCCTTTATGGAGTCTCCAGCTCTCATCCCATTACCCTCATCTCTGTTTTTATACTTCCCAAATCACCAGGGATCGGTTGCCTTGTCACTAATTCCTGTGCTCTGAGGGTGCCCTCCCCAATCTCCTTAACAGAATTCCAGCTGTGAAAGGATGCTGGTAGAGAGCAGCAGTGTCCACCTTGGGAAGGAATTTGGTGCAGTGGGAGCAGAGGAGCAACCTGGAGTAGCTGGTGCTCAAGTGTCCCTGCCTTGTGATCTGTGGTACAGGGTTTACTTTAAAAGACATGTCAGGGCTTCCAGTACTTGCTGGGCCTGGGGTTCAGAGCTGTTGGTGAAACCAGAAAATGTGTGGGTAAAGGCACCAGTAAGGGGAATTCACATGGCAACAACCAGTGCTGCTGCAGGAGCAGTCAGCGAGTGCCCTCTGAGCTCTGCTGTGGAGTTTGAGATGGGTGCTTGTCTTTCCTTGGGTCTTGCTGGAAACGTATGAAGACTTTAGCAACGTTGGTTGTGGCATCTCTCACAGTCAAAAGTAGTGTCAGAGAGTGAAATAACTGATTGATGGATTTGCTTGTTCTAAAGTGTCTGCATTCTTATTCAGTCTTGAAAGGTAATTTAAAGAAGGGGATGGGCTGGGGTTGGGGAAGGGATTTGTGTATCCTCACCTTGCCCTGTTCTGTGCAGCACTCTAAAGACTCTTGTACACTTTCTGGTGTTGGCACTCACCTTGCTGTGTTCTTGTACAGTTCCTTGTCCAGTGGGATACCCTTCATTTCATACTGATGCTCCTCAACTTCACTGCAGTATAACTCTTCACACCTTCTCACTGTGTTGACCATTTCCCTTTGCATTTTACCTCTTCTGACTGCAAACCGCTTCAGCCTGGGACAGTGTCGGGCCCCAGTGACCACAGTCTCTCAAAATTCATCTCCAGCAAGCTGCTGTTGGCTTCTCCCTTCTCTGTATGCTGAGATAAATGAATGTAAACCATATGATAAACCAGAGATGCTCATCACATTCCAGAGTGTCAAAGACTAAATGCTTGTCATCGTGATGCTCTTGTAATTAAGCTTTGATCTAAGTGGGGTTTTCTTTCCAAGGTCGGTGTGTGGCATGTTTCAGCCTCTGGAGGGGTGTGCAAAAACAGTCTGCTGGAGTTGAGCCATGTACATTTATCAGAGAATAATTTAGAATTTAGGGCTTTGCTGGCAGGAGTGGTGACATCTGGTCTTGCGTATCTGTTGCTCATCAGATGTTGCTGCTCTTTGAATACTTTAAGGTTGGTTTTTGAGAGTAAGTACATGTAATTATCTTCAGTTTTCCCCAAGAAACCTCACTTTCCTTCAGTTACAAAGAAACTTTTTTACCAGTAAGGCCTTAGAAGTTGCTGTTTCATTTCCACTCAATAATACTAGCTTTAGGAATAGATGTGGTGAACTTCTATGGCAGAAAAATTTTTGAGAGTTGAATGACATTGGGGTTTTTTTACCTGCTTATATATGAAAAAGCATCGTGCTTCACATGCAGAACAGATTATGATCACTGTACTTGTAAAGTTCAGTGTGTGACTGACTAAACTGGAGTTCTCCCATTAATGTGGAATCTGTTAGGAATAAATCACTCAAGTGGAATAAATAAATTGCACACCAAACATGTCTGATAGAGAACAGTGTGGGCTTGTTCTCATCTCAGACTGCTTTCAAGAATTGCAGGTGTTTTCTCTACATGCCTGTGATGTGAGAGATGATAGAATTTGGGGAGACACACCAAATTGACTTAGTTTGCACTTGGTGTGGGCAGAGATGGTTCTGGTGTGTGCAGTTCTGTGCTTAACACTCAGGAGGGTTTCATTGAAGTGACTGAATGTCACGTTGCAGAGTCTCAAGTCTGTCTATATGATTTTTTTTCCCATTTAACAATTACCTTTTTTAGCTCCCTGCTTTACAGCTGAGATGGAGGGGTTTTTTGTTTCTACTTAGAAAACAGCACTAATTTGGAAGCTGATCTGGTCACTGTATTTAAATGGAGCAATTACCTGTGCATAAGGTGCTTCTAGTCTGGTTTGGCTCAGCGCAGCTGCAGGTACAGCTGTGGCTCAGGAGTGGCTGGGTGCTGAAAGGATCTATGCTCTGCCCCAGGTAGAAAGGAGAAGTGTGGCCCAAACAGGAGAGTTCTTATTTGATAATGCCCTGCTCTGACTCTCTGTCAGCTGTTATCTTCCACACTGAGTCACACACATGTCCAGAGGGTCACAAGGTGCTGGCTCCACTTCCTTCTTCTCTCTGCTGCCTTGAAAGGATTGCATTTCAACAAAACTGAGCCAGCAGGAACCACCCCAACATTTTTAAACCATACATGTTCAGAGGAGTCAAATGAGAGGAAAATGTATTTTTAGTAGTGCAAGAGCCAGAGTTACACAGGGAGATCCAGCACTGAGCATAAACCAAGACTTGTCTCACAGATTGTCTCACCAGGTTGCTGGTTTGCTGCCCTAAGTTGTAATGATGAAATATGTGACTGGGCAGAAAGGGTAAAAGCACACTTAGGACAGACTGGATTGGTTTGGGTTGTTTTTTGCCTCTGGGCTCCACTGGCTCTGCTCTCGAAGAGTGGCTGTCCTGTACTGCCCTGTCTGTGGGCTCTGTAAGTGCCTGGCACTGGCCTTTATACCTCGAATGGTGGGGAGGGCACTTAGTGTTGGAAACAGAGGATCTAAATGCATCAGATCCCAGCCTTTGGGGTGCACAAGCCAGCTCTTGAGCCTTCCCTTGTTGCCTTGTCACTTACCAAAATGACCCTAATATAATAGAATCTCCAAATCCACAGTGTTTCTTCTCCTCATACTCTTGTCCTTTCACTCCCTCAGAAGAACCCCTGGAGCTGTGTGTGTGAGATAGCAGCAGTTTAACTGTGTCCTTTTGAATGTTAAATCCAAAGCTTGCTTTTAGAAGGAAGTTAAAAGTAGTTTCAAAAGCTCTGCCTGTTCTGCAGGTGAAAACTCAGTTTTGCAAATTTTTTCTGTGAAATTTCTTGCTTGCATTCTTCTAAGGCCCTCAGCTGGACAGAAGAGAGGTAGAACCAGAGGTTTTCATTAATATTAAAAGATACACAGAGTGAGGGTAGACGAGTGAGATGCACTTTCCAGCTTTCTAATTACATATTTTTGGGAGTGTTCTTTTAACAGACTGCATGAGAGCACAGGACTAAGGCAATCCAATTGACTTAAATAACGTAAGGATTTTTGTTCCTGTTAAACCTGGGCAGTACCTCTAGGCCTCATCTCAAACTGGTTTCTTAGAATTAATTCTCAAAACAACAGTTAGCTCAAAACAAGTCCTTTAAATAAAAGCATGACGAGTATATTTAAGACCCTTGCCAGTTACTTAGGTGTCACCTCCCCACTTTTCTCACCTGGTGACCTGGATTCTGGCAGTGTAAATTAGTGGTAAGTAGTTAGTGTGAGGCCCCTTTTGGGAATAGGACTAGTCCCTGCTTCTACCTTCATTTTTTTTCTTTGAGCAATACAAAAGCTGCCTGTGCAGGGCACTTGGTCACACAGACTGACTTTGTAGGCTGAGATTCTTGCCTTGGTGAAGCTGAGTGTGTGGGGTTCACATGTCTGTCTATCACACAGTGGACAGGCAGACTGTTCCAAACTGCACTGGCTAAAATCAATTTTAAAAGTAAAAACTTTGGTTTGGGGAACAAAGTAGTGCCCAAACAGCAAAATCTTGCATAGCATCCTGATTCCCCTGAATTTTTTTGTCCTTTGAATTCCCTAACAGTAGATTACCAGCAGGATGGTGAGCATAACTTTTAAATTTTTTTTTGAAAGCAAAGAGAGTTCCTATGCCAGTTCCAGTCTTTCCAGGTGGTAAGAGCATTCCTGCTGTTGATCTAGCCCTCTTTTTTTCAACAGGTATGACAGTTCAGCGATCAGAATTACATTCTTGATCAAACTCCTACCATTAACTTGCAACCAAGCAATCAGACAGTGCCAGCTTTGTGACTCAAACCAGTAAGATTTCTTCCTGCACCTTCTGTCTCCCTCCCCACTTGCAGTCTGGATAAGCAGCATCAAAAAAAGGATGCCTAATTCGGCAGTTGGACAGTCACAGAGTAACTCAAAACTTGGGAGAAAAAGAAAACACACAAAGAAGGGGTCCTGTTGAATCAATGCAAGTCCTCTGTCAATTATGCAACCTACGTAACTAGATGGTCCACGGGTTTATCTTTAGACTGAGCAGGTCTTTGTTGTCAGATCAGTGAGACTGATTACACTTTTCCTTCAATAAGTACTTTATTCAGCATCGCTATGTGTGTCACCCCTCCGAGTTGCTTTTCCCACCCTGTGCTTGGCTTGTTGAAATCCAGCAGCTCTGTTCATCGATGTGATTCTGTAATTCAACCAGGCTTATTTAAAGCAGATCCTTCAGCCTTGCCTTCTGTTTTGTGGGTGCCTTTTCACTAGCTCTGTCCATCCTCCTCACTGTGAAGGGGTTTGGTGGAAGGTCTGGCAGTGGTAGAAGCCATCTGTGGTCATTGCTGGCATCGGTGCTGGCCCTTCAGCCTGATCTAACCAAGCTTTTCCTTCTGCTTCCAGGCCAAGGAGTGTGGTCAGATGCAGAACAAGTGGCTCATGATAAACATTCAGAACGTGCAAGATTTTGCCTGCCAGTGCCTCAACCGTGACGTCTGGAGCAACGAGGCTGTGAAGAACATCATCCGGGACCACTTCATTTTCTGGCAGGTGAGAAATTGCCTGGGGATGGAGGTGTGGGTAACCTGGTGCCCTGGTAGATGGGACAGTGGGGAAAAAATTGATTTCTTTGGAAAGGATGGAATTCTCTTGGTGAGCCTGCAGAAAAGATGTATTTGTTTTACAAAATACATTACATTAAATAAGCTGAGTTAGGCTGGAGGTCGGATGCCTCAGTCCCCTCCATCTCAGAATCACTGGGTGGCTCAGGGTGAAAGTGACCTTAAAGCTCAGCTTACATTTTCTTAAACTACATACACTCCATCCAGAAAAGTTGGAGTATATGTTGTTTATGGATGGATATGTAATTCATGGGTATGCATTTGAAGCCATAAACTGCCTTTCACTCGTGCAATCAAGGTGTTACCATGTTCTTTCTAATACATGGAGAACTAGAGGCTTAATTCCAGCTTGTCAGAATTACTGAGAACTGTGTGTACCATTTGCAGTTTATACTGTAGAAGAGAGAAAAACTGTGCATTTTCAAGGTACAGTTTGTTTGTGTTCCCTCTCCAGCCACTAATCTGCTCAATTTTTTAGGTGTACCATGACAGCGAGGAAGGACAGCGGTACATACAGTTTTATAAATTAGCAGACTTCCCTTATGTCTCCATCCTGGACCCCAGGACAGGTAAGACAATTGCAGCTGCTTACCTGGAGTTATCCCATGGGAAGGACTGACAGTTGTAGCCTGGAATACCTTCCACTGCAATTTGTGTTACATTCGGCTGAAGAATCTCTTCAAGACCTGAAGGACTGACTCAGCACGTTCCCAGAGGAACTAAGGGAATAAAACACCCAAAACTTGCAGAAATTTTGTGTTTGAAGCTTAGTGAATATTTTGCTTAGAAAGTGAAAATAGTTCCATCTGGTGGAAAAACTCTGAATTCTTTTTTTTTAAGTCTTTCAAAAGCTTCTTGAAATCATGTGATGAATAACTACAGTATTTGTAAGTGCTACATGAATCTGCTTTCTGCTCCTCCCACAGAGCTTTGTGAGGCTCAGCAATGACTTTAAATTGCATCTTAATTTTGAAATACCATTTCAGCTTCAAGTTTTTGTTTTGTTTTGCTTGTTTTTTACCTGAACAATCAAACTTCTCCCTCTCCTGCGAGCTCTTTCAAAGTTGTTGCTTTTTCTTTTGTATCCAGCAGCTTCTTTTATCATCATATAATGCAGCTGCCTGGTTATATAATGTTGGTTTGGTCTCCTCTTTCTAAGAACTGAAGTGATAGTGTTTGTGGTCAGTGCTGAGACCTCTGTAGCTGACTTAAACCACCCAAAAATACATATGTTTTTTAATCTTGCAACTGAATTTAGAATACTCTTCTTAGCACTTTACTTCTGGGAACAAATACTGTTTGCCAAGGGTTAGAATCAATTAAGCAGACGTGGAGAAATGCTTCTTCACAAACTTAGTGGTTTGGTTTATTCGTTTGGAGGCCAAATTCACCATTCTGTGCTCACGTTCCTATAGATAAAAAGAAAAGAATGGAAATAAACTGTGCCTGTATCCATGGCTGTCCCTTTTCAAGGGAGTGGAAGGAGGAAGCTCCATAATTATCAGGTGGTAGCCTGTGGGAAGCTGCAGTTCCTCAAACAGAGACTCTTGCAGCAGTGAGTTGGTGTGTGACCACTAAACTGCAGCGTTTTGCTGACATTTTGTTTGATGCCACCTTTTGTTCCCTAGGCCAGAAGCTCGTGGAGTGGCACCAGTTAGATGTGACTTCTTTCTTGGACCAAGTGACCGGGTTCCTGAGCGAGCACGGCCAGCTGGACGGCCACTCCAGCAGCCCTCCCCAGAAATGCTCCCGCTCAGTAAGTGTGAGCCTCTTTGGGAGGGCTGGGGACACCTGAAGGAACAGGCTGACCTGTGCTCATCCAGCTCTCCTGATTTCCCAGACAAACTCAATGAGCTGGTGCAAGGGTGTGCAGAAATACAGCGTGCCAGGGAATGCCTTCTCCCAGGGTCACTGTTTGTGCTTTCGGCACTTGGTTTGGATTTAGCAGTCAGAGTGTGAAAGGAATATTGATTACTGCATTCAGAACTCCAAGGAGAAGCCATTCAGTAATTACAGCACGCCTAGCTTTCCCTGCTGTGCCTTCCTGACAGGTTTAGTGGCTTCCCTTCTGGAAGACTGATGTCCTTTTGGTTTTCAGTGCATTTTTGAAGGCAGTTGTGATGTATGCGTTGTCTGCGTCCCACAGGAGAGTCTCATCGATGCCAGTGAGGACAGCCAGCTGGAAGCTGCCATCAGAGCCTCGCTCCAGGAGACACATTTTGATTCCTCGCAGGCCAAGCAGGAGAGCAGGTCGGACGAGGAGTCGGAGTCGGAGCTTTTTTCTGGAAGCGAAGAGTTTATTTCTGTTTGCGGATCTGAGGAGGAGGAGGAGTCGGAGATTCCAGCCAAGCTGAGGAAGTCTCCACACAAGGACTTGGGGTATAAAAAAGAGGAGAGCCGGAGGCCTCAGCCTGAGCCCTCTGCAAGGACTGAGCCTGGGACAACATCAAACCACAGAGTCCTGCCCTGCATCGATGCGGGGGCACTGGAGGAGTCACCTGACAAGCCTGAAAGTACGTTCCGGGGCCTGGACGTGAATGGTAAGTGCCCCTTTTTTATGGCTTTTGTTGTGGCTTTTTTGCCTCAGACTGTTCATAGGCTGCCAAGCCTGGTTTCGTCCCTTCTTTTAAAAATCCCTTCTGATTTCCTCCTTGCCAGCAGACATGTGAGTGATTCACCAGCAGCACCACTTGGGCACAGCAATGCCCCAGCCTGCAGAGCCCTCTGGGTCCCTGAGCTCGTGTCTTGCCCAGGAGTGAAGTCCACTCTTGTGTAACACAGGTGCAGTGGGCTCTGGGCACACTGGCTGGGTCAGTCACTGCTGCTTGGGAAGAGTCCTGAGCTTGATGTGTGTATCTTGAGCATTGTGGTAGAAATTTACTCCACAGAACTGGAACCTTGTGTTTGTCTCCAGTCCCTCACCCTGCTGTGCTGCCCCACCTAAAATCTACACAGTAGCTCAACTCAGCTGCCCTGGTGTTAACTTGTGGTCACTTCCTTTGTGTAGGACCAAAGGCACAGCTGATGCTGAGGTATCCAGATGGAAAGAGGGAACAAGTTTCACTGCCTGAGCAAGCTAAACTTCTGGTGAGTGGAGTTAATGGGAATCCTTGTCTGAGTAGAGGAGAGGTGAGACTGGAGAATTTCTCTGCCTGGGGTGACACTGTTGAAATCGGATCTAGTGGGAGAGGTGTATCCGGGGAGTGCTTGCACTGTGTTCCATGTCATTCCTTTCTGATAACTACTGGCTCTATGTGTCTCCACTGCAGCTTGGGTTTTGTGTACACTCCAGTGTCTTCCTCAATCCCCACACTGCTCATTTCCATTATAAAATGACTCCAAATAGCTTCTGCATTAATCGTTAATTACCATAAAATGCTCTCAGCTTCTCATTTCTGGGGCTTTGTTTCTAAAAGTAGTTGGTTCCCATGGTAGAATCAAAGGCAAAACTCTTCATTCTCATTCTCCATCTCTGCCATCATACTTCTACTCTCCCTTCTGGATGTGGATGTTGGAGCAGACTTTGGAGGAAGCTCTCCCCAAACAAATTTATTACAGTGTTATTTAATTACTGTGCCTCAGGTATGCATCTCAACTGTGCTTTGGGTCCTTACCTTGGGGAAGTCCATGTGAATGGCATTTACATCAAAATTTTGCAGGTGCTTACCTGGGAGCAGAGTGTAAAGAGGTTCTGTTTGCCATGAGTTTCCAGGACACAGTGGCCAGTTAAGCTCATTTAAATGTAATCAATCTAACAGCTGGAGTCAAAGGGAAGGCAAAAGCACATTTGGGAGAAAAGTGTCGTATCTCTTAGAGAAAACAGAGCTATTGCCTAGCCAGCAGCTCTAGGAATGTACAGCATCCTCAGCTCATGTTCTCATCCTTGACTCTCCTGCTTGAAAATAAAAGGAAAAAAAGGCTCGACTGCTTTTTGAATGCAGCTTGTTAACTAAATTTACATGTATTATTAAACATGTAGCACTTTTGAATACTTAAGCAATTCATTTAGGCAGTACAAAAGTGTAATACTGAAATATTCCTGATAATCCTGACTTTTGGTTTGGCTCCTTCTGTGGACTGTGGAAGTTAAAGGAAATTTATCTCAGTATATGATTTCCCTTCTGCTCTACAGTCAGCAGAAGAATTTAGCTGAGTCAAGGTTTGTGGGTAAAGACATCTTTTGGTTGCAGAGCTGAACAAGCAGCGTTTGTGCTCGTCTCATGTGATCTTCTGGAGCCTTTCAGTCAGATCCAGACTGAGTCTCAGGTGTTTCTTTGTGAGCATCATTTCCATACTGATATTTTTCAGTCTTTAGTTGCTTCCATTTTAAAGTTGGCCAGAACTTGCAAAATAAATTGCTTTAGGAGACAGTTGCACTTCAGGAGTTTTAACTGATGATACTACCCAACACTGGTTTTAAAAATGTTTTCTTTTTAATCATTGTGTTGCTATTGATGAAGCACTGGCTTCTTTACACACATTATTTCCAAGAGGTGTTTATGCTTCTGATATTACCATGATGCCCTTTCTTCCCCTCAAGCAAAAAAAAAAAAAAAAAAGGCAACACTGCCTCACTGCCTTTTTATAGAAGCAGTTGCTCATTGTGTGCAAATTAAGTTGACTTCACTCTGTTCAGCAGCTCAGCCCTTCCTCCACATCCTGAATACCTCTGGTTTGCCAAGTGTTTCAGGTGTGCAGGAATGACTGGCCTGTGAAGGAAGTGGGAGGGATGTGGCCAGAAAACTTGGCTGAATATTTAAATTCAGTGGTTTGTAAAGGAATGCCTGAAAAGGGAATCTTCCCATTCCTTGCATTCCCCATCTGACACAGGCACTGTGATCTGCAAAGCCTTTGGACACCAGTCCAGGTAAAGGAGGACATTGGGGCACAGTCTCTTCACGCCAAAGGGGTGTGGATTTTGATGAATTTGGAAGGGACTTCTGTGCTGGTACTTGCCTGGCTGTTCTGCACTCCCCAAACCTTGGAAAAGCCCAGGGTGAAAAGAATCTCTGGAGATCACCTGCATCTGCTCAAAGCAGGGCTGTAGCGGAGCTTGTCCAGAGCCCCATCAAGCTGAGTTAGGCTGGAGGTTGGGTGCCTCAGTCCCCTCCGTCACAGGATCACTGGGTGGCTCAGGATGAAAGTGACCTTAAAGCTCGTCTCATTCGACCCTGTGCCATGCCCAGGGACACCTTCCACTGTCCCAGGCTGCCCCATCCAAACTGGCTTGGGACACTTCCAGGGATGGAGCAGCCACAGCTTCTCTGGGCAGCTGTGCCAGAAGAGTGCTATGGGCTGCTGTGATTTACTGGCATGAGTTGCCCACCAAAACAATGTGAACAGTACTGATAGGACCCCCTGATTTTTTCACACTTTGTTTTGTTACTTAAAAGTTATTTTTTCTTCTTTTTAAAAAAGCTACAACTTCTCCTGCCCACATCTCGTTCTGTTGCTCTGTCCTCTTTTCTTCTGCCAGTCCCCACTTCTCTGCCCCTCTCTGCTTGTGCTTTAGGTTCCCAGCTTTAGGTGCTGTGTTTCCTGGTGAACTTGGGAAATCTCTCTCGCCACAGCACAGACATGGAGTCTTCCTGACATGCCTGTTTCCTGGGATGTGAGCCCCTCATCCCAGTGCACTGTATCCTGCCCCAGTTGCTTCTGTAGGCAGAGAAACCAGTCAATTGAAGAGATCTTTAAAAATCTGAAATCAAACAACCCCAAAATCACCTGCTTATTGAAGGCAAGAAAAAAAAAAATTTCTGCATTTATTTTGATCAATGCTGCCTTACCAAAAAGCTTCTTTGGTGGTTTTTACCTTTAGGGTAAGGGCTATATCTGATAAACAAATGAGTGAGCTTCTATTTTGGGTTATTTAAGGCCTTTTTTTTCAGATTCTATTTCACTTGAGTGACTTGAATGTGTGGTGTGGAATTCAACTCTATTGCATTAATGCACTTTTAGCTATAGTTTTATGTATAGTTTACCTTGTGTGTAAAGAATCAGGTAAGGGATCACTGGTAATTAGTTTTTGTGATTAATCATACCACGTGTGGGCCAAATGAAATGTTAAAGTAAAAGAGGGTCTGCACTCTATGCAAAATTTCCAAATTTTAAAGTTTTCTTTGACAACAAACTTCCTTTTTAAAGGAAAACATGTTTTTTTTTTTTAATTCTGAGTTCTGTGACACTGGTTTTCATTCCTTTCTCCCCAGGCTCTTGTGAAACACGTCCAGTCCAAAGGATACCCCAACGAACGCTTTGAACTGCTCACCAACTTCCCTCGCAGGAAACTCTCCCACCTGGACTATGAGATCACGTTACAGGAGGCAGGCCTGTGTCCTCAAGAGACTGTCTTTGTGCAGGAAAGGAATTAGCACTGTGGCCTGAGTTCTCCCAGCCTTCCTCCCTCTCCTCTTTGCCTGGGACAAGAGCCGTTAAATATGCAGTTAAGGGTCATGGGATTGCAGTGCTGGAATCAGGCAGCTGGCTGGCCCTTCCTTCTCCCTCCTCCTCTCTCTCCCTCCCTTCTCCTGCTCTAGTGACCAAAAGAGAGTGCTCAGAGTTTTATTTTCTTCCTCAGCTGCAGAGAGCATTGGGAAGAACGTCTTTCCTCTGCTTTCCTGGAATAAAGTAAAACAGTGATCTGTGTATCCAGCGTGCTGGAGCTTGGAGTGGCCATAATACAGAAACCCTTCTCGCTGCTATTCTTAAATCTCTTTTGTTTAATTTATTTTTGAAAAGAGTGTGTGATAAGGCACGGAGGCATCTCTGTAAGGAGAGAGCATAACCTTCAGGACAGTCTGTCCTTTGTTTGGAGTCCCTACACAAAAGATCTCCATTAACCTTCCAGCCTTCCCTTATCCAACACCGTGGTTTTGGAAAAGGGTTGGGTTGAGCCGTGGTAAAATGCTCTAATTCAAAGGCTTCTAGATTGCCTGCATGTTTTCCTCCTGCTTTAAATTGGCAGTGGACATAGCAAAAAAACCAACCAACCCCTCAGAAATCCAACTGTGCACCATATGGGATTGACTGCTTGGCCCAGAGGGAAAGCTGTGAGTCCAGTGCTGGAGCACAACCAGCTCCTTTGTTGGAGTGGGTGGGTTATCCATGTTCTCTCCCCAGCATCCTCAAAGTGTCTCCTTACTTGCTCTCAGGATTTTGCAAATGACAAGGGTACTGTAAAGGTTTTGGATTCTCTGTAAACACCTGCCACAGAGACCTGACAGTCAGTTGGCTTTTTCCCTTGGCACAGTGGTTGTTTTTTCTAGGATTGAGTGGCTTTACAGGGGTTTTACAGCACTGACAGCATTGAGCATCAATTAATGCTTCATAAAACACTTCCCAGCCTGGTGGCTTGAATTCCCTGGGATGATTTTTGTTCTATTTCCGTGTTCATCTACTGTCACTTACCTCTAAATTTGGGGGGCTGCATGGAAAGCTGCTCCTTAGTGCAGGCTTTCCTTTCAGCTCTGGAGGACGGCACCACAAGTCAGTGCCCTAGTTTTCCTCCAGTGTCTTCTCTAGGCATGAAGTTGTTGGTCAGTTGGTGTTCCAGCAGATGTTCCAGTGGGACAGGAGTTAACTGGCACAGCCCTCGGCACGGTGTGGTGCATTTGTGTATTTACAACTAAAAACTCAGTTTAACGTGGTCTTCAATCACCGAGGAGAAAGGCAGATGGGACCTGGCATAACTGCTGACTTTTTCTGCCACTCTCAGATGATTGTCCTTGTTAAAGACTTTAGTAGTCAGAAATTTACATACTCCAAATTTTCAAGATATTTTGCCTTTGATTTCATACTATCATCTGTACTTTGGAACCTTTAAATGCAAAAAATCACAGAAAATGTCTGGCATTCCCCATGAAAACTTAAGCTCACAGCTGTCTCCTGCTCCTAATTGAGGTTTGATGTGTAATCATGCAATTGTATAAATTGATTTCCCTTTCTGCTGCAGGATGTAGTGTCAGGAAAGCAGAGTCTCATCTCAGTTTCCTGATCAGTGGTTGGTGTGACACCAGACATCATCTTTGATTTGTGGACAAACCCAGGTGTGGAGGCTGCTCCCAGCATGGGAAAGTTAGGGGGGATGGATCTTGTGAAGCAGCAGTGGCACCTCTAGACTGAAGGATCCTTAAGTTCCTGGATATCCAGATCCCTGACTCACATTTCCATGTAGACCTAAAGCTTCCTGAAGCAGCTCCAGCTGTCTGGTTGGAATAACAAGGTGTGGTTTATTGGCACCTTCCCTCCCCTGCCCCTCCCGGGCCTGCTCCCGTATGTGGGGCTGGGCTGAGCTTTGTGATGAGACCAGGAATTGCTCAAACAGGGAAAAAAGATAGGGAAGTTGAACATTTACACTGAAAATGGCATTTTCTTGTGGTTTCTAGGAGTTTGTTCTGTTCCAGGAAACTGTGATCCTGGGTTGGGTTTTTTTGTTTCTGTGTCACAGTGTGGTTTTTTCTATCACCTTTCTTTTGCTTTGCTTTGAGAGCAAGAAACAGAAAAAAAAAATTTAAGGAATATGTATCCCTTACACATGGCTCTTCTCTTTGTTCATTCCTCTCTCTCTCTCTTTCCCAACACAAACAAACCCAATGCCACACATCAGCTGTGCTGTGGGGGCTGAAAGCTGATGAGAAATTGCACCAACCAGGTTACAGCCTCTTCAGCTCTTCATCCCTTTGGAGGAATGTGTTTTGCTGGCCTGAGGAATGTGGTTGAAAGCATGAATCAAGTCCTGCCTGGGACAGCTCGTGGCAGTGGTGATGGGTTGGGCAATGTTCAAAGAGCCTTTAAACAGTCACTTCTAGATGTGAAATCTGAAGCTCAAATTGCCTTTGCTGGAAAAAATGTGTTAAATTTGATTGGGAAATACAATGTTGAACTATTAAGGACAAAGGAAACCAATCCTTCAAAAGCTGTGGTTTGTGGCTTCCTGTGGGGGGGTGTCACTTGGTCAGGATTTGCATGTGGTGCTGCAAGGGCTGGTGGGTCGAAGGAGCAGCAGTGCATGTAGGCAGTGGAGGTTTTTCTGAGTGGAGAACTGGTCAGGGCTGTTGTGTTTGAAGCTGGAGCTTCTTGCTGCTGGTGGAGATGTTCCCCTTGCCTGTGCTCGCCATCTAACACGGCTTCATTTTGGGATGTAATGTGCAGTAGTCCCAGTCACAGCCAGGATCCTGGAACAGAAGGCGAAACAAGCTCTGGCTTTCCCTGCCAGGTGCAGCTGACACATTTACTCCCCACTGCTGAGGCCCACAGAAGGATTTTGGATCTTTCTGATGCTCCATGCTCTTAAGTCAAGCTCATTGACCAGCCTCAACCTCACAGCATGCCCCACTGACCTAAGAAGGGTTGGTAGAGACTGGGCCAAACATTTCTGGCCATACTTGTGTTATTTTCTTTAGGCTTTGAACTAAGGTCTGTGTCTTGTATGATTTCTGACATTCATGGGCTGCAGTGCGTTGCTTTTCCTGGTAAATCAGTTCAGTTAACACCACTGATATTGGAGGAATGGCCAGGATCTGCAGGTAGCCTTGTAAAATACAGTTGTCTGTAAAAGGCATCCAAATGTACCATTATTCCTAAGTAGATCTAAACAGGAATTTTTCCATCAGCTCTTCCCAGAGCTCCCTGACCTTCTCCTCAGTGTTAGGTGGAGGTGACACCTCTCCTTTGTCCAGCTTGTGTTTCACAGGGTCCACATCCTTCAGAGGCGATTCCTACACGCAGCCTGCCCTGGCACTGGTGCTGTGGTTTGTACCTTTGCAGAAACTGGCTTTGGTGCAGGTTTTAGTAACTCAACCTCTGCTGAAGGGTCTCAAATTCCTGTTCCTGTCAGCACCGAGCTTCTTCACTGGGACTCGAGCAACAAGGGCTAAATTAAACCCAGTTTTCTTTTGAGGGCAGGGCAGCATTTGGGCTGTTTGTCAGGTAGCAAATGCTGCAGAGATGCTTGAAATGTGGTGGGTTTTTTTGGTAAACCAAATAAAAATGAAATACGAACATAGGGACCTGCATAGGAATGTCCGTGTGAGTGGGAAGATCTGTGTCATTTCAGGNAAGATAGGGAAGTTGAACATTTACACTGAAAATGGCATTTTCTTGTGGTTTCTAGGAGTTTGTTCTGTTCCAGGAAACTGTGATCCTGGGTTGGGTTTTTTTGTTTCTGTGTCACAGTGTGGTTTTTTCTATCACCTTTCTTTTGCTTTGCTTTGAGAGCAAGAAACAGAAAAAAAAAATTTAAGGAATATGTATCCCTTACACATGGCTCTTCTCTTTGTTCATTCCTCTCTCTCTCTCTTTCCCAACACAAACAAACCCAATGCCACACATCAGCTGTGCTGTGGGGGCTGAAAGCTGATGAGAAATTGCACCAACCAGGTTACAGCCTCTTCAGCTCTTCATCCCTTTGGAGGAATGTGTTTTGCTGGCCTGAGGAATGTGGTTGAAAGCATGAATCAAGTCCTGCCTGGGACAGCTCGTGGCAGTGGTGATGGGTTGGGCAATGTTCAAAGAGCCTTTAAACAGTCACTTCTAGATGTGAAATCTGAAGCTCAAATTGCCTTTGCTGGAAAAAATGTGTTAAATTTGATTGGGAAATACAATGTTGAACTATTAAGGACAAAGGAAACCAATCCTTCAAAAGCTGTGGTTTGTGGCTTCCTGTGGGGGGGTGTCACTTGGTCAGGATTTGCATGTGGTGCTGCAAGGGCTGGTGGGTCGAAGGAGCAGCAGTGCATGTAGGCAGTGGAGGTTTTTCTGAGTGGAGAACTGGTCAGGGCTGTTGTGTTTGAAGCTGGAGCTTCTTGCTGCTGGTGGAGATGTTCCCCTTGCCTGTGCTCGCCATCTAACACGGCTTCATTTTGGGATGTAATGTGCAGTAGTCCCAGTCACAGCCAGGATCCTGGAACAGAAGGCGAAACAAGCTCTGGCTTTCCCTGCCAGGTGCAGCTGACACATTTACTCCCCACTGCTGAGGCCCACAGAAGGATTTTGGATCTTTCTGATGCTCCATGCTCTTAAGTCAAGCTCATTGACCAGCCTCAACCTCACAGCATGCCCCACTGACCTAAGAAGGGTTGGTAGAGACTGGGCCAAACATTTCTGGCCATACTTGTGTTATTTTCTTTAGGCTTTGAACTAAGGTCTGTGTCTTGTATGATTTCTGACATTCATGGGCTGCAGTGCGTTGCTTTTCCTGGTAAATCAGTTCAGTTAACACCACTGATATTGGAGGAATGGCCAGGATCTGCAGGTAGCCTTGTAAAATACAGTTGTCTGTAAAAGGCATCCAAATGTACCATTATTCCTAAGTAGATCTAAACAGGAATTTTTCCATCAGCTCTTCCCAGAGCTCCCTGACCTTCTCCTCAGTGTTAGGTGGAGGTGACACCTCTCCTTTGTCCAGCTTGTGTTTCACAGGGTCCACATCCTTCAGAGGCGATTCCTACACGCAGCCTGCCCTGGCACTGGTGCTGTGGTTTGTACCTTTGCAGAAACTGGCTTTGGTGCAGGTTTTAGTAACTCAACCTCTGCTGAAGGGTCTCAAATTCCTGTTCCTGTCAGCACCGAGCTTCTTCACTGGGACTCGAGCAACAAGGGCTAAATTAAACCCAGTTTTCTTTTGAGGGCAGGGCAGCATTTGGGCTGTTTGTCAGGTAGCAAATGCTGCAGAGATGCTTGAAATGTGGTGGGTTTTTTTGGTAAACCAAATAAAAATGAAATACGAACATAGGGACCTGCATAGGAATGTCCGTGTGAGTGGGAAGATCTGTGTCATTTCAGGGCCTCATCACTTCATTTTTATTCTTTTTTAGTTTGTATTAAATGTCACTATTTTCTTCTGGTTTAATCCCTGTTCAGTGAAGTTAAAACAGTTAGTCTGGTGTTCCAAGAGGAGAAGGGATGGCAGAGATGTGCTTTAGGTGGCTAAAGTGCAAAGTCGCTGTCCTTAAGGACTGGCTGTGCCTTGTCTGGCTGTTCCCATAGGCTCAAATCCCGCCTCTGCTCTCCCTCACCCTTTCTATTTATTTATTTTCACGAGTGATTTTCTATAAATGGAACAGCTTCTGTTCCAAAGACAGAACAAACTGGTGCTGAGCCCTGTGCTGGCTCTGTTGTTGGAAGTACCCACAGGCCTGTGTGGATTTAGGGCTGGTGAGGTTAATGGATGATGCCCTTTCTGTGCTGACTTTTATTCCTGTCTCCTCTTGTCCATGGGATGCTCGGTGTCTGTGCACTCCCAACAAACAGAGCCATAAGTATTTACACACACAGGGTTCAGTCAGAGACTGCTGCACCTGACAGTGCCTCAGCCTCCCTCGGGTTATCCACTGTGTTCCATGGGCACTTTGTGGGTGAGGACAGCAATTCCGGCCTTGGTCACTGTCTGATTGCTGGGAGTGTCTGCAAGTGCAGAGAAAAGTCACTTTGTAACTGCTTGTGAAATGGTGCCCAGATTGAAGGTGTAGAACTGAAACTGTGGAGCAGGGGATGAGGTGCTATTTTATCGACCAGATTTATATGAAGAACATCTGAGTAAAACTCAACTCAGAGACACCAGACTCTAGGGCAGATGGTTTTTTAGAAATGAGGCTGTTTCCTGGAACTGGGGAAAATCCAGTTTCTAAGGGACAGCTTTTCACAATGGTCACTTCAATAATGGCAACTTCACATGGGAGGAGGGAGAGGATTAATTTGGAAGTTTTCAGCTCACTGTGCTGGGAGGGACCAAACTCAAGGAAACCTCTGATCTATATACACAACTGCTGCATTTTTTATAAATATATGTAAATGTCCTATTGTAATATTTGATCCTGGAAATAAAACAAACTGTTTTCAGAAGCTTTCTTCAGCTCTTGGTTTTTTGGGGTTGGGGTTTCTTTGTTGGTTTAGTTCTAATGGAAGTCTGTCCCAGTGTTACATGGGGAGTTCCTGAGTTTTTCCTTAAGGATACTGAAGAAGGATAAGGAGCTGTTGATGACAGCATTGCCCAAGAAAGCTTCAGGCTGTTGTAGAGGATACAAAATCTTGAAATGAGACAAACGTATAGGACCTTGACAGGAAAAATACCTGTATGAAAACTAATAAAAAGAGGCAGGGCTAGGATTTTCCATCCTTCCTAGTGAAAGAGCAGAGGAAATGGAGTTTTCTATTCTGAACTGTCAGTGGCCTCCTGGTACAGGTGGTGGCAAGGCAGAGCCTCTGACTTCTGCAGTTGTGTTTGGACTCCTTGGGACATTCCTGTCATGGCCTGGCATAAAATGCTGAGGAGCAGGGGCCCTTCTGGACCAGGACTTGGCAGGTACAGTGGAGAAACAGAAATTAAGAAATCAATTTTGGGTCATCCTCATGTTCCTGACTGTAGGTAGGGCTCCACTGAAGCAGTGGAGCTCAGCCCCTGCCACAGACTTGAAGCTGGAAAACCCTGAACTCTTCATGCAGCCTAGGAAAAGATTTCCAGTTCCAGCTGAGTCAGGAATGTTTTTACATCAGTCTGCAGGTCAAGGAACTACAGGGATACCTCAAATCCAAAATACCTCTTGGGTTTAATTTACTTTCTTTTTCCTTTCTCTAAACTTCCAACTTTTCACGGGGTTGGTTTATCTGAACTGTAAATTCGGGTGACATTTGGAAGCCCTAAAGCGAATATTGTCCAGCATCGTGTGGGTGTTCCCTCAGTCAGTTCTAGCCACAAACACCCTGCAGGGCTTGTCTAAGGGGATCTTGGAGGAGTCTTGGCTGAGTAGTGGCAGAAATAGATTTGCAGATGCTAAGGAGCGGAGTGGGAGAGACCAGAGGAGTGCTGAACATCTTCCATGCAGGACCAAGGTGCAGGCTGCTTTAGCACAGAGCAGTTCCTTCTCACCACTTCAGACTCACCTCAGTCTGTCTGGTTCTCCTTGTAGCCAAACTATTCTTGAAACACAGCCTGCTGTGCAGTTTCCCCAGCCACAAAGGAGTCTGGGGAAGCAAAGGGCAGGGGAGCAGGGAAGTGAAGGCACCTCCTCAGCTGTGAGGAACCAGCAGGAGGACCTTGCCAAGCTGGAATTGCGTTAGGTGGGACCATGTCTGGCTGCACCAGGACTGGGTGACTTGGCAGCAAGTTCCTTGCCCATAATTGCTGTGCTGACACTTTCACAGTTGAACTCTGGCGTGAGAAAGGCGAGCACACAGCTCCTCACGTGCAAGGCTAAAATCAGCCTTCTATTGGGATTATTCTTATAAGGAAAAGATCGGTAATCCAGGAAAGAGAGTGTCACCCAGATGCTTCACACTTCCTGGCGTGGGGTTGTCTGTGGGAGATGATGGAGCAGGTCATGTGTATGGTGGGAACCTCAGATTGCTGTGACGTAGGAAAGGCACAAGATGGGGTTGCAAAACATTTTCTTTCAGTGGAGTGAGAAACGGGTTCTCCGCTTTCTGAGTAAAAAAAGAGAGAAAGGAGAACTTGGACTCTGCTTATCCTGCATGTGTTGTCTGTCTTCATTTTAGAGACTGAGTTGTCTGATTTAGGGAAGAGATACCCTGAGATTAACTCAGGTGCTTGAGCACAGTGCTAACGATGCCAAGGTCTCACGTTCAATCCCTCCATGGGCCACTCGCTTCAGAGCTGGACTCCATGATC
>VYZR01074556.1:0-36373 GCA_013400675.1 Oxylabes madagascariensis | reverse complement strand
GAGTGGCAAGATGTGTCTGGGGGGGTGTGAGACAAAGGGGCAAGGTTGAAGGAGGCCACAGAGTACATGAGGTGGTGCAGTTGGTAGCAAGCTGAACTGGAGCCAAGATTTGGGGGTGAAGCAGATGGATACATTCCTATTTATACTTTAGGGATTCTTCCCTTTCCCCCCCTTTTTTACGTAGGTTTTTCATTAAACAATTTAATGCAATTGGTACAGTAACACTTGTGTTTTCTGTGGTAACTAATTCCAGTTGTGGGCTGCTCAAAAACATCAACACAAGGAGGGTTTATGCAAGGGCAGGTTGTGAGCAGCGTAAGCCTCATCCACACAAGCTTTCTTCAGGAAGAAGAGATTTACTAGGTACCTAAATCCCCATTACAACTACCCTGGGACACTTTGCCATGTGGAAATGGGACTGCAAGGAATTGGGATCCAGGTAGAATTGGGATTGCAAGCCCAGGAGTAGGAACAAAGGTGGATTTTCCAGGGAAGTTTGAGGTTGGTTTCATGTTTTGTAGACCTCAAGGTGAAAACAAGAGGTAAGCATTGAATTCCCTTATTGCTGAACCCTAGACTTTATTCTTACTCCATTCCTTGTTATTAAATAGGGAACCGAAAGTGTTCCTCCAAATAATAATTTCTGGTGGAGTTTAATTTCAATTTAACATGAAGTGCTAGGCAAAAGCCTGTTCCATGCATTTCAATGTTGTCTTCTCTATGTGAGCCTGTTAGAAGGATAAAGGCAGCAGTACAGCTCTATTTGGGAAGCTACAGAAACGTGCAGCTGCAAAACAAATAGTTCACTCAAAAGAAACTCTGTGCTGTCATTAGTGAGGGCTCAGACTGTGCCTGTTAGGGCAGAGGTGGCAAATGGAGTTGTACCAGGGACGAGTTCAGCCCAGCATGGCTCATTAGTCCATTTCCAAGTTAGTGTAAGGAATGGAGAGCCCTCCCTAATGGGATCTGTGTATGTTGGAGGGAATATGTGGTAGACTAGGATTAAAATGCTGTTAAATCTTGATTGAATTGTAGAGTTGGGCAAGAATCCATGAAGTGAGATTCGATTAAGGACAGCCACAGAGGCAGGAATAATTAAATGCACAGATTTAAATAAGAGATTCTGAAGGTAATGGGATCCCAGGTGTGGGAATGGAGTTTGTGGAAGATGTCAGAATGAAGTATTGCTCTAAAGTCGGGAAAAGAAATGCCATGTTGGAGTTTGATGCTNAAATAGTTCACTCAAAAGAAACTCTGTGCTTAGTGAGGGCTCAGACTGTGCCTGTTAGGGCAGAGGTGGCAAATGGAGTTGTACCAGGGACTGAGTTCAGCCCAGCATGGCTCATTAGTCCATTTCCAAGTTAGTGTAAGGAATGGAGAGCCCTCCCTAATGGGATCTGTGTATGTTGGAGGGAATATGTGGTAGACTAGGATTAAAATGCTGTTAAATCTTGATTGAATTGTAGAGTTGGGCAAGAATCCATGAAGTGAGATTCGATTAAGGACAGCCACAGAGGCAGGAATAATTAAATGCACAGATTTAAATAAGAGATTCTGAAGGTAATGGGATCCCAGGTGTGGGAATGGAGTTTGTGGAAGATGTCAGAATGAAGTATTGCTCTAAAGTCGGGAAAAGAAATGCCATGTTGGAGTTTGATGCTACAGATACTCTGACCAAGTGTAACATTTACTACTAAATAATCCATGGACTGCCTGACACACAACAAGTAAAACTTTCATGGACTGTGGTACCTGCATGTATTTGAGTTGGTGGTTCTCAGAGAGGTCAAATTTCAGCATTAATTGGAACTTCAAACTTTTCACTGCTAAACTCATGTGAAAGCCAGTCCTGATTGTGCTGCACATCTGAGCCCCAGGACCTTAAACACTGTAAAGGGATGTGTTGCATCTGTGAAGGAAAGTGTTTTGCTCAGAAAGGAATGTGCCTTTCGTGGTAGATGATGTGTGAATATGTTGTACAGTTAAATAATTAGACTGCTTAACTTTGGAGAAGTCAGTAGGTGTGTGTTACACACAGCTGAAAATAACATCAGCACAAACAAGTTCTAAATATACCATAACTGGTGGTCATTTAGGCTAACTCATGGTTTTAAGAAGCTGGACAAGAAGTAGGTATAGACTCATTCTAATGATGACATGCAGAGGATTACAGAAAGTCTAGGAACTGATTAAATGTTTCCTATGAGTGTAGCCCCCTGCAAGATACCCTGATTGTCACTGCAGTGTCAAGAAATCTTGTGGGATGGTTTTTAGCAAGTTTATAATTCCTAAGTAAATGAAGGCTGGGAAAAACTTACTGGGGAAATGACCTTTGCTTTTATGTGCCATCAGATTGCGAACATTTAATAAAAGACTTCATCAAAACGCAAAAGCGAGTGAAACATCACCATTTAACCAAGTTGTACTAGGCCCCTCAACCACCAAAGCAAGAAAGACACTGAGGAATGGCTCTGTGAAAATCCCCGATCATGAAGCTCATTAAGGACTGATAAACTTTATTCTGGACTCATAACATATGCTTCTTTCTCGGGCTCCTGATTTGTCTCTCCTTGGATAGCGCATCCAAATCCGCAAGCAACATGCAAGTTTGCATTTCATTTTGAGCCCAGCAGGCATACAGCAGTGAGGTTACAAGACCTTTCCAAGTGAGCCTGGAGGGACTTGCTGGCTAGAGTTTGGATCTCTGGCAAGCAGCTCCCTCCAGCTCTCTTCTGTAATAAACTCAGGGTTCAGTCCCCGGCCTCGCGCAGATACCGAGCGCTGTTGCGTGTCTCTGGGTAATCAGTCACTGGGAAGGCACAGATGTTTCAAGATGCACAGCAATGGGTGCAGCATGAAAGAGAGGCAACAGCAGGGTCATGCTACAGATGCAACCACATCTCACATGTGTTCGTTCTCGACGGGAGAATTCTTGTAGCGTTTGCGGTTTTCGGGTTGCTAATCCCATCAAACGAGGACTCAAAGGCTAATAATGCTTGGGACTTTTATTGCTGCTCCTTTAGCCGTGCAGTGCCAGGTGTGGCTGATGCCTCCACTGCAGGCAGATCCAAGAGAAGGGCATTAAAGTAACAGAGGGGGGTGCAGGATTGCTGCAGGCAGCGGCTGAAATTATTTTGGGCAACCATTCTAATAGAGTCAGAAGCATTAAAGAAATCTGGGGCTAGAAGATATCCTAGCCTTTACCTGGTTGTGGAGGTAAGAGATGAAAAAACTCCTGCATTTTTTTCTTTTTCTGTAAATGAAATACACTCAAGCCTAAAAGAGAAGAAGACAGACCAAGTCAGGATTCAGTTTGATGTTTCATTTGTGTGTACATAATGACTTTTGTAGCAGTAATGCTGAAGAAGTTTTGGCGTGTATCCACTGTGGGAAGCGCAGGGCCTGTGCTCATTGCTAGGTGGTCCTTCATTCTAAAAACCTTGAGGGACACCTATAGCAGATGGGCTTTAATTAGACTATGTCCTGCTGCCAGTGACTGTCAGATGTGTCTCCCCAGATCAAGCACTAGAGCTTTCTGTTGAAGGTGTCGGGTCTTGCTCTCACAGAAAGAGAGTTTCCTGCAGCATGAGCTGTAGAAAGTGCTGCGGTACCCCTGAGACACCGACAGAAACTGTGAAGTATCTTGGTTAATTAGTTCTTCAGCGGCCAATTTGGAGGGAGATACAAACCTGTTGCTGTTGTCAGCCAGTGTTTTAGCCTCAATGGCAGAGGCCTGTGCTAAGTAACAGAGGTTCTGGTTTTCTCTTTACTGGTGTGGAGACTTGTTAAACCCATATGGCTCCGAGTACTTGTGTAGGGAGGGCTCTGCTCTGTTGCTGCAGGGCTCTGCACTGTAAAAAAGTTACAGCCCATTCAAGGAGGGGAACAAGCTACTCCTAAACTTGGCTTGTTTGATCTTTTCTAACTTAGCCTCAAGTGATTAAGCAAACAGTGTGTTTTCAAGCATTCTCCAGTTGTGTGATCTGCTAAACGCATCTCACAGTGTGATCTGCCAGAGATGCCTTGAACACTGTCCTTGTGCTGAGCACTCGCTGGTCCTTGTGGGAACATAAATAAGCAGTTATTTCTATTGCATCTGGTCTGTCTGGGTGGGATGCAGAGGATGGGTATTGGTTTATGTTTAACCTAAACTTGCAGATTCTTGCTTTTGTCTTAATATTAGCACTCACAGCAAGGCAGCAGCTCTTTATTAGCTACCCAGGAAAACAGTCCATTCTCCTTGCAATGAACTCCCTCACCTGCAGTGTGATGTGTCTGTACGAGGGGGCATTCTTGCCCTGCCCTTGTTTTAGGGAAGTAGAATGTCTACCAGCAGTGGTAGCTGGGACACCAACCATAAAACTGTAAGCTGCTTACAGACCCATATAACCAGATCCCTCACACCCTTCATGGGGAACGTGAATGAGCATTGACGTGGCTCCATTAATGCCTAGTGGGCACTTTTTTTCTTCTGCAGTGGCTGTCCTTTGGCACTCAGCACTGGTCTCCTATACCTGAACAAATGTGAATGTTCTACACACTGGAATGTAAGTCTTCACCCTGGAATCTGCGTTCTGCTACAGGTTTAGCTGTTAAGCTTTGGTCTTTGCTGATTGATGCAGAAAAGACAGCAAAAGTAAATTCAATGCCTCAAACACATTTGAAGTGGTAAGGGGTAAGAGAGGATGGTTTTTCTGAAGTATATCAAAAGCTGGTTACTTATCAGTCCTTTCTCCTTGAAACTGGGATGATCCCAGAGTAGATGGGTATCCTTTTTCCTATCCATATTGGTTTGTATCTTATTTATATCTCAAATCAGCAGAAACTCTGATCTTCACCTGGCTTTTTATGGCAGCTTGTGGAACTGTAAATGTGAATATGCTGTGACAGCAAACCTGAATCAACACTTGGTCACTGCAAGCTGGAACGATTTGAAAACCTATGTAACCTTTTGACCAAACCTGGGCTGATGTTCAACATCTTTAACAAGAACTGAAGCCAGAACAGCCCTGATGACTTCAGACTTTCATTATGAGCCAGCTGTAGGCCCTAATGTGCACCCAGGTTGGGACAGAGGATGTAGTGGGTCAGCTGCACCATTTGGGCAGGAATGTGCTTCCTCCCAGGGGATGCATTGAGAAATGGTGTTCTCAGTGCTGCTTTTTGCTTTGGCACTGAAAAGCAGTGGCCACTTCTTCTCCTTTTCACCACTGTTCCCAGGCACCAGCCGTCTCAGGGCAGTCCTTGCCAGCATCTGTCTGGTTTTCCTTTGCTCCCCAGCTCTCCCCGTGCCCTGAACAGTGTCACACTGAGCAGCTCCCTGGGAATCATCCTGCAGCTCTGCACAAACCCTGCCCCACAACAGTGTGCCACATTTGCTGGTCCAGGTGTGCAGCTGATTTGAAATGTGTGTTAAATCCCTTGTTCTGGCACAGATCCCTGTGCAGCTTGATGTCCCATCCATGTGGATTGGAGCAGGCAAGGTTGAGCTAGCTCTGGGTCTGCATTAACCCGGTGAATAGAAGCTAACTTCAGTTTGGGTGCAATAATCAACCTCTGCTGGTGCAGTAGTAAGGGCTCTCTCCCATTTGCTGTTGGCTGAAATGGTTCCCAGTTTTTGAGAGGATGTTGGAAGAGCTAAGAAGTAATCATCAAGATTTTTCTACTGCAGATGATAGAGGAGAGTTGGACCACTGATGTTTATATAACAAAACTCTGTGGAACCTGTATAGAAAGGGAAGGTGATTTTATTTCAAAACACATCAATATGTTCATTCTACCCACTCACATTCTTGCAACTGTGAGCATTTGTGTGGTCTGGATTGGATCACTTGTGGGACATGGACAAAAAGGGACAGTGGTTATCACATCCTCTGTCTTTTGAGTCTTTCCAAGCTGTTGCAGAAAGCTGGATTTTGGAGAGTCTTTCATGCCTTCTAGATGTCAGCAATAGTTTTGATGTTACCTTTTGACTTAGGAGTTTGCTTACTTCAATGTCAGTAACTACTACTTGGGGCATCTGCCTGTTGTCTTTGACCTTATTTTGGCTGCTGTTTGTCTGCCCATCGAGCACAGTGTGTAACCTTCATCCTTCATGTGCATTTCCTTCTCAGCAACATTAATGTTCCTGTCAAAAAGAAACAGTTGGCACTCGGACTAGGTGATTGTCGCAGGTCCCTTTCAACAGGGACTATTCTAGAAAACAATTTCCCTCTGTGTGACATAGCTGTGCCTTTGGAGATGCACGTTGTGGGCCGAGTTCCATGCGATGCACCTGTAGATCCAGGTTTCTCTTTGGATCTTGGAGCTGCTTAGGATCTGACAGCATGGGGACTTCTCTGGGTTTGCTGCCATAAGGACACTTCTGATGTGTCCTGAAGCATCTTCCTGAGTGCTCTGCTCCCAGCTCCTGCTCCTGGGATATCCAGCCTGCCCGTGCAAGCAGACTAACCCCAAACTCCCCAAAAATCATTTAGAGTTCAAATTGCACAGCCCTCTCCCTCACTCCGGTGACTAAATTCCACTTCATTGATGCAATAGGATGCTTCAGGCCATGTTCTCCAGGGTAGTGATTGCAGCTCCTCATGTGATTAAAGTCACTTGGCCAGCAGCCCTTATCAAGGCAGGGTTCATTCCTCTAGTAAGAGTGGCTGGTGCACGTTAACTACACTGGGGTTCCAGATTTCATAGCCTTGGGATTTCTGCCTCCATAGTGAGAATACGCTGGGATTTGTGGTGATCCCACCTGAGCCCCACAGGATATTTGGATAATGGGCATACAGCAGGATCTGGGTGCCTGTAGCCATCAATCTCCAGAGGCACAGTAGATGTTTTTATTGCCCTTGCTTATCTGGCTGTCCCTCACTCTTTTAATATGAACCATACCAAATAAAGCTGACTGAGGATGGAAGATTATCTGTGGTATTCGTCACTTGTAGGAAGGGGAGTTGGTTCAGTGTTGGCTTTTAGCGTTTGCTAGGCCTTGTCTCCTTGACAGAAAACAACAGACTAAAGCGATTACCAAGAACAGCTGCTTAGAAGGGGCTTTGAATATTTTTTCCGCCTTTGCTGACCTGAACCACAGCAATTATAAGTTCTGGTTATTGTAAACTTACCACAGAACACAAGGCATACCTTAAAATGATGTCATGTCTAGACACACAATTCAGGTATAAATTATGGAGAGAAAGTAGCTTGTTCAGTGGTTAAACTGTAAAAATTTAACAAGATATTTCTGTGTCTCTAGCCTTCACTCTTGCATACGTATTTCTTTACCTCTTACCAGGAGAATTCTGTGACTGCCTCTTAATTTTTTTGTGTTGGGAGATGGAATTTCCTCCCTGTTCTCCATTTCATTTCCTATTTCTGCCTCGCTGGGTCTCAAGGGGAGCAGTGTAGCCATCTACTCAGAGTCCAGAGCTGGAGAAGAAGACTCCTGGGTCCAGTCATGACTCAGGCGAGGTCACACAAGGGGTGATGTACAACAACCTTTCCAAAATTTGGCTTGCTATTTTGGGTAGCTTTGTTTTATGGGGTGGTAGGGGAAAGAGAACTCTGCTGTAGTGCCCAGGTGCCTGATTTTCCAAATACTCAGAATTTGGAGTCTCGGCAACATCCCAGCGAGGCTGCGTGGGCCTTACCTTTCAGGGGAAGTTGGACCCCATTTACAGCAGCCTCATCTCTGTGGTGTGAGCGGGATTTCTGTCTGGAATCACTGCTGCAACCCTCAGGGGAATGGTGGGCACAGCTGATGGGCAGTGTCACACCTGGGGGCTTGAGCCCTGCAGGCTCAGAGGAGGGGTGGCTGTCACAGGTGCTGGGGAACAACATGTGCAAATCAGTGAGCAACACATGCAAATCAGTGAACATGTGNTGTGCAAATCACTGAACAACACGTGGAAATCAGTGTCCTGCCCACCAGCAGGGACTTGGGCAGAGCTCCAGTGCTGCACGGGGAGGGCTCCCCTGCCGACAGGGCCTGGCTGCTCTGACTTGTGTCAAAATGCAGCTCCCCACACTTGGCCTGGGCCGAGTTTCACCACGGGATCGGAATGGTTGGCTTGCCACCTGGTGTAATCTACACCTCCAGGTAGCTGCGGTGAGCTGCAGGCTTTGGAGGTGGAGGAGGCCTGTTGGGTTAGCCAGTGCAGGGCTGTTCTCCGTGGCGTATTCTGTTGTGCTTTTCCTGGCCTAATTTACACAGTCCTCAAGCGAAGGAATTTGGCAAGAACGTTCTTCCGTTTTTACTGGTGTTTGGTCTCAAGTTCTCTTAGTAAGCTTTTTCTCAGTCATCTCCATTAGAGCAAACTGCCATCTAGAATTTCTCTGTGTAGAAGCCTATTGTGGGTTTTGCTGCCAGGTGCAAATACAATATACCTCTTCTTACCTGAGAAGCACCTTGCTGTCCCCAGACACCTGGTCTGCCATCTGTGTGTCCTCCTGAGAGCAAGGATCTAACTCTTGTCATACCTGGGCATCTCATGGTCTTTTTTTAACCCATAATCACATCAGTTTGTTTCCTGGAAGCTGTCTGTGCTACAGGTCTCTGGAGACAACTAATAATGCTCGGCAAGCAGAGATGGCAATTGATTCTAGAGAAGTTGTTCTGCTCTTGTTGCCATGGGGACAGTTTTGGAATACACTGAAGAACAGTTTCACTCTATTTTCAGCATATGCAGCAATGTTCTCAATTCCAAAGGGGCACATGTTTCTGCAGCTTCATGAACTTGGAGTGTCCACACTGGCCACTGGTGTGGGAGATTTTTCTTTGGTATCCATGAACTTAGGGAGAGAAGCCCTAAGCCTCAGTTCACTCTCAACACCTGTTTTTTTGGCGGAACAGCAATCAGGTCAACTGACCCTGTGCCATATAGATGTCAGATCTGTTCTGGAACTGTGGCTTTCCTGTCCTAACCACGTGTTTGTACAAAGGCCCTTTTGTACGAAGGCCCCCAGGTCCTTTTTGCTGTCCTGCTTTTCAGGATCACAGCAAGACCTGTTTTCATTTGGATGCATTTGTATCCATTGTTTCTCCTGGCCTGTTTGTCCCGTCAGCCAGGAATGACCTTTTTGCTGCCTTGTTTCTCTGTTTTACCCCTGCTTTGCTGCTGTCTGCAGGGCAGTGTGTGGAAGGTGAACATTGTGCCTCCTGCCAGGTGCCCAGAGTCCTCTGAGGGATTAATGCTCTGTGCAGGGGGCACAAACATGGAGGTATTCACGAAGGCACCACAAATTGCTATAACGTCTTCAGAGATCCACAAATAAAGCGACTGTTGAAGCAAGGCCATGGAGTAGATGCTGCCACTGGAATACTTTGTTGTTTTAAGAGCACTGAAGAAATTAAAACTCCCACTGCACCCTTCCAATGTCTTGCACAAGCTGAGGTGGCCTTAGGGCCCCTTTTCAGCTTTTGATTGAGTGATTGTTTTTGTACATGGATGTCTTTTTTTTTTTTTTCCTTTAATGGCTATTAAACATAGGAGGAGAGTGTTATTACAGCCCAAAGTGCTGTCAGCCAAAGTTTGTCCTCACTTCTGCTTCTAGGATATCCACTTGCAGTTGTCCCAGTTTTCCCTGCTCATGGCTTTTAAGAGGTTCTTTTTCTTTCATGAGACTCTTGATCAGCTCAAGTACAAACAGATGGAAAGCAGCAGAGATCCAGCTCCATAGCAGCACCCAGGCCAGGGTCTTAACTCATCTGAAGTGTCTGGTGCTCAGGGACAGGGCTACAGCCAGGAATTGCATAACCTGGGGCAGGATGCTGTAGGTTGCTCCATGTGTTGTCCTTCACTGTTGTTTTATCTCCACCTCTCCCTCACCTCCCCTTTCATCCTGTCTCTCCAACGCTCTTGTTTGCCCTGGTGGAGCTGGCTTCCTTTCCCGGAATACTGAGGTGTCCCTCTCCAAGTCCAAGGACAGGAAGCTACAGGCTCAGCTGGCACCTGTCCCCTCCCTGGGCACAGGGGGACAGGGAGTGATGGCTGATGGTCCGTGGGAGCTGAAAGTTGTGGAGAAACAATTAATGTTTCATGGAAGAGTTATCTTGGCACCCTGTTCTGCTTTATGGTGCTTAGGAAGTGCTCTGCAATGGAGGAACAATTCCTTTGGATCAAGGATTCTGGTCCTGCTGCTGAGTTTGTGTTGTGAATGCCAGCTTCTGCCGTTCTGGAGCCTTTACTTCAAGTGCCCACAAAACAGAAGCCCTAGTTAGCACAGAAATTGTCACTAATGGGCCATCTTGCCTCGGGGTGTGCGTGTCTGGTTTTGAGCCCCTGGTCACTGCATAACCTCAGTTGTAAGGAGGCTTGGCCATGTCCTGACTTTGTGCCAACAAAATGGACCACTGTGTGTGTTTCTCCTGTGGAATGATCATCATGTAACTTTGCCAGGGTCAGTGTGAGCCATCTTTCAAACAAATGTCATATGGAAGCTTGCAAATCCTATTGTCCCAGGAAAAATTAACTTTGGAGAAAGTGTTGAAGTGTTGCAGGAAGCAAAACTTCAGACTGTACTGGAATATTGAACTATGTGGAAGTTGGATAATTTTCCCACTTCTACTCCATGTGGAGTAGCTTAGCTTTTTCAGCACCTTAAGGGCATTGACATGCATCCAGAGGAGGGAAAGGAGCAGAAATGCAAGAAATGAAAATGTGAACCAGAGCTGCTTAGGCAGAGACCATGGCCTGGATATGAGATTCCCTTTTGCTTCAGATTTTATAAGATTTTTATGGGGAAGGGAAAAGATATGATCTCTGGGAAGAGCACACCAATTCTGCAGCCTTCTACTCAGAGATGGCCTTTAGCAAGTGTGTGTGGATAGATAAGCTCTTAATATGAAGCAGAGCTTCTTAAAGTTCTTAACAACATCTCTCTAAGCATCACCACTAGGAACTCTGCAGGGGGAGGTTTTGTTTAATTTTAATAGAAATTTTTTTATTTTAATAGGAATTTTAACTTGTAGGAAGTTAAAGTTTGGTTCAAAGTGGGACTAGCTTTTCATATATTTTAGTTGGGTCAGTGCTGTTGGGAGCTGAACATGCCTGTTGGAAGTGAAGCAGTGGATGGAATGTAGTGTGTGAAACCTGCTGTGATGCTGATTCTGAATAGATGTGTTGTTTAACACAAAAGAACAAATTCCCTTTCTATAAGTTCTAAATATACATAGAAAAAAATGTATGTGGCATCTCTGGATGTGCTGAAAAGCATTTTTGCTCACAGATTTCCATGTTCCATGTTTTCCTCTGGCTGACAACCCACTCTGGCATTTTGTGTCATGTAATTGCAGGACTCTCAATCTATCCATTTTCCAATGGATACACCAGCAAGCCAGGCTGTGAACGTTGTGAGGACAGACTCTATCACATTTTTCTATAATCTCAGCTAGTTCCTGAAGTGGAGCTTTGAGTGACTGGTGACAGATCTGCTCTAAGTTTGGAAACAAATGCAAATTATTTCAGAGAAAATCTTTTTCACAGAGCAAGCCTCTGCTGGCTGGGGAGGAAGGATCAGATATATTCACCTAGGCTTTCTCATCTAGCCAGCTTCACATTCCTTTCCCTCCTCCTCCCAGGCTTCTGTTTCTTTTGTTTCCCCCCAAGACCCATTGTTCTTGTTCCCTTCCAGTGGTTGAGGCACAGCTGGAGTCAGGAACAGGCAGAGAGCAGTTTTGGGGTGCTGGGCTGAGCTGGGCTCCCGACTCCCAGTCCCAGCTGCTCCTCTGTGCCCAGTCCTTGGTGGCTCACAGCAGCTCCCACCAGTGCCATCATCCACAACTTCTGCTGGGTCAGGTACTCCAAACTCCTCTGCTTGTGCTCTACAAGTACAAGGCCCCTTCTCCTGCACTGTTAATGGGGAATGATCACGTCAGTCCCTAGCGAAGCTTCGGATATGGGAAAAGGAACAGGAGGCAATTGTTTCCTCATCTCCTTGGCGTGAGACACCCCAAACCTCGGGTGTTGTGGTCAGAAATTTGTTCTGCGTGTGCCATAGGAGAGCAGCAATGCCTGGGGAAGCCTCTCTGCAGCTGGTACTAAACTGAATTTCACTCTTGTGCCAAGAGTGTTGGTAAAGGATTGTCTCCACCTTGTCTCCACCTTGCCCTGGGTTTTCAGAATGGCAGAGGCTGCTCTCCTGTGGCTCCTCAGGCTGAGGAAGGTGAGGGAGCTGTCACAGCTCTCAAACCAGGACTGCGCAGGGGTGTGGAGGCCCTGCCTCTGACTCCTCTGCAGCCGCTCCTCGTGGAAAGGAACCCGAATCCAGCAGGACCTTCTCTCCTGTTCCCGTGCTACCTGAGGAAGGTATCTCCTGTGCCTGCTCTCTGCAGCTGCCTTCCCTGCAGGGCTGGATGGAAATGCAGGAGGGCTGTTGGCTTGTGAGAAGGAAAGTGATACTTTGGAAATTGCCCGGCTAAAGAGGATTTAACTCTTTAGCCTCTGGAGTCCCCAGGCACAGACTGCTTCTACATGCTGAGTTAACCTCTACTTCCCAAGTGTCCTGCAACTGAGCTGAGCCTTCTGGGATGTGCAAGGCAGCCCCTTTTCTTCCCTGCATCCACAGGATCCCAGCTGTGCAGGCAAGAAATCACCAGGGAGCAACCCAGCAAGAAAAGGAGGTGAGAGCAAGTGCCTGAACTCTGCAAAGCAAAACTCTGGGAGTGGCTCACCTCCCTCCCCACCTTTCCTAAAGCTCAGCAGCACTCATGGAGCTGGAATAGGGGCTGCATTTATCAAATTCCTGTCTGCAACAGCTATGCAGTTGTTTTAGATTAGTGTACAAATAGACATTAGTGTAATACATCTGTTGTTAATCCACATCTTGGTAGAAAAGAGATGCCAACACATCATTTATTAGCCACATCGATCCTATAATGTCATTTCTTTTGTCTTTTGAGTATGTAATGGGTTCCAGGATGTCTTTTATTTCATTGTATACCACATTTCCTCTTGTCTAACATAGCAGGACATAATGTGTTCCAGGATATAATTTATGCCATTTTGGAACTGGACACCACACAATGTATCCTGAACTTTTCTGAAAACTTTCAGTGTGTTGTGCTCAGCTCACCGGTCTTTGCACAATTAATGGGTAGAAAGAGCTGGAAAACTAGTAGGAAGGAAAGCAATTTATTCTTAGTCCAAGAAGAGCTGAAGGACCACGAGGAACTCTGGATGCTGGCATGGCAGGCTATAACTCTTACACCCTTGATTTATTTAGAAAGTTGGAAAGGGAAGTGGCAGTCCTGTTCAGAGCCTATCTGTGCCTGCTTGTGTAAGACCCTGGTAGTTTCAGTGGGATTCCACCTTGAAAAGGAACCAGTTAAGGGACAGCTGTTTACATCCTTTTTTTGCTGAAAATTGAGAGCTGCTGCTTATCTGTATCAAAACTCTGTGCCAACCATAGGTGGAAAAAATGAAAACCACCTCACTGTCTTTTTCCCAGTTTGGTGATGTTAATAGGGTTTGAGAAGCAGATGACATTCACAGGTGATGAGGGAAGCAGGGACACAAGACCTGCTGCAAGTTGGGGAGTTTGGTGGTAATTTGCTTGTGGAATGATCACCTGGGGAGGAATTGGCAGTGGCCACTTGCCTGATAGCTTCTGCAGGAGTCTGTTCCTTTTGCTTGTCTTTGTCATGAATTAAAATCCCACCCAGGGCGATGGAATCCCAGTCCTGCATCCCCTCCCCACTGCAATACCCCAGTGTCAGCTTTGGCCTGTGCCAGATGTTCATTTCGTGGTGGGGTTGGACACTGGAGCAAGAGACTGGTGCAAAGGGACAGCACAGGATTTCAAATTGGCTTCTGCACACAGGCAGGATCACCCTGAGCAGAACCTTTGAGTTTTAGGTCAGACCAAAAGTTGTTGTCAACTTGTGGAAAGGTTTTTAAAGATAAAATATTTTGGCATGATAAAATAAATTCATTTTTTGGTTGCTTATTTGATTTTGTTGGTTTGTTTTGTTGTTTTCTTTCTTTCATCAAAGGATCTCACAGGAGACACTTTGTCTTGCACTGTCCCAGTTTCCCTGCTGCGGACCCCATTCTGTCTGTGTGTGTCTGCCTTCTGATGCCTCAGTCCTGAGGCTGGAGGACTGCAAGGTAATAATGGCCCCGTTAACTGCAGCCCCGAGTTCTTGCTCTACCAGACCTTTTTCTTTATTTGTGCTGCTTTTAAGTACGGGGATAGTCCAGGGAGTTTGGGGAAGGGTTGCTGGAGTAACTGAGACGTAAAACCAGAGGGAATAATGTTAATAAAATAAATTGCTGACTCGGAGCAGCCTGATAACTCAGACGGGTGAGTTCTCAGGCTTGACATCATGTTTTTCTCCTTTCCTCCCTCTCTGCCCTGCATCAGCTGCCTCTCACTTGCAGGCACTGTCATTCACAGGCCTGTAGTTCAGCTAAATCCAATACGGTGTCATGCCATTAGCACACAGGTCTCCTGTGCCAGGAGCTCATTTCCAGGTCTCCAGAGAACCAAATGTTCAAACTTTTTAAAAGGCAAACTGTTGTAGAAATGGGAAACCCTTATTCCTCTCCACACAGCACCATTCCTGTGCAAGGGGAGATAGGACAGAATATGAAATAACAAACAGCACAGACACCAGTCAAGTGATTAATTCTCCTGCCAAGGCTTAAGAATACCAGAGGATGGGAAGGAGTGGAGAAGGTGGAATTATTTATGTTGTGAATAACAACTGTAGGTCTGCATTGTGCTATAAACACAGAAAAGAGTCTCAAAGCGAAAGCTCTTCCTGTCTGCACTGTCTGCTTTAGTTGAAAGATCACAAAATTAAGGCAGTTGTGAAATTGTGTGTTTGCATATGAATGGTCTCCAGATCTCAGTGTCACAGGACATGAACAGAGCTGAAACTTCTGTGTGGTTCAGAACTTTTTACTGCTATTAAGATCTCTTCTGGTTGCATCAGGGCAGATAAACCTCCCAGAGCACAGCCCAGATAGAAAACTGTGGTGCTTGAGAAGAACCTTAAGGAAGAATAAATTTTTCTGTTAACTGGTGTATGGTCCTTTATGCTTTCCCTTTTCAAAAACTTGTTCTGCCTGGCATTTACCTTGTTGGTACCTGAGGCAGGTAGTTGCTGTTGAGGGCCTAGATGGTATTCTGTTCTATCACCATGATTTTAAGAGCTCCTTAGGGGGAACGGTGCCTGTACAGAGAGGAGGAACTAACAGCACCCTTAGGTGCTGTGCAGGTTGGCACACTGAAGGAGCCCTCCAGTGACTTTCCCGTGGTTAACAAAGAGTGCTCTGTGGAAGATGTTGGTGCTTCTCAGCTCTGTGCCTCAATCCAGTTTGCGTTTTCTCTCCCTGGAACAGAAATGGCAAATATTTGAGTGACAGAAGCTGCCTTGATCATGTAAAATTCTGCCCCTGTCCTTTTTCTCCTAGACCAAGCCCAGTTTGTGCAGCTCTGCTGAGAGTCTGGTGAAATCCCCCTGCCCTGCCCTGCACCTGCCTGGCCCCCAGCATGGCCCCAAACACTTGACCTCTGAACAAACTGGCTTTCCTGGGGTCCAGGTAAAACTGGCTTGTGGTCCTCATCCAGTCCTTGGTCCATCAGCTGCTCTAAAGTCATCTTTAGGGACACACTCTGTAGTTCTGTAGGTTTAGTGGCTTTTAATGGCCAAGGGAGCCACTGCTAGGCCGTGTGTGCTCCTGTCTGGGCCCTGCAGCCAGAAGGTTGCAATTATTTCCTTGCTCTTTCAGACTTCATTATGTTGCTCCACATGCCTTCATATGGTAAAGGACGCTGCAGTTCTAACAAGCTTGGCTGGAATAATCATTCCTTCTTGGCAAATACTTCCCCTGACTTGAAGCTGTGCAGTGAGACCAAGGAATCATCTTTATCTTTTGCCGTGGGGTGGTGATGCTGCTCACTCAGCCCTGTCCCTGGTGAGGCAGGTGCCCATTCCTGTGGGAAAGGGAAGGAAATACTTCTATTTTGGCTGTTGAGGCAGTGTCTGCAGTTCACCAGGCACTTGGAATGTGCTGTTGCCGTGGTGGTGCAGGCTGGCCAGTGCCGTGTGCTGGTGCCATGACTTCCCAGGCCACTGAGGGAATGGATTAAGAATTCTGTGCCCAGTTAAGCACAGCAAGCACCAGCCTACAGAGCTGTGCAGGCAAATGCAGCGTGCAATGAGAGAGTGGGATGGCTCTGTGGGAACTATGGGCGAAGCAACACTGAAGATGCTTAAAATACCTTGGAGCTGGTTGATTTTCCTCATGCACTTTCTCAGATGAAGCTGGTGAACTTTCAGGTACTCTTTTTCTTGCACAGCACATGGTCCAGCAGGTTAAATTGGATTCCTTCCTGCCCCTGAAGGCCCTGGAACTGCTCTGAATTTACCCCAGCAGAGCTGGGGTTGGGAGTAAAGCAGATGGGGAAACTTGGCGAGCTGTGCAGGCAGGATGGCCTTTGCAGGGCCCAGGCACGAGTGCACATCTGTGTGCTCCTGCCATTCTGTGAATCCAGGGAGAGAGGGGGCTTAAAGGGGGTTAGAAAAAAAAAGGAGAATTCGCGGTGTGATGCAGTGTTTTGGCACGACCGAGTTATTTTGCTTAATAGTTTGGAGATGATTTAATCTTGGAGATAATTAAATTGAAGGTGTCATTTCAAAAGATAACAATGCCTGTATGAGCTCTGTTAGGTTTGGCATAAACTTCAGCTTGTTTTGTGGGGATTGAGGGATTTTCTTGAGTGGAACATGGGGGAGGAAAGTGGAACATGGGGGAGGAAAGGCAAGGCTAGTTTGATGGTATTTATTTCCACCCTTTTCTTGCTATAAAATAATCTGACATAATGCAGAGCAAGAAAGTAGGTTTTGTGATTGTAAGGGGGTGAGAGCAAAATACTCCCCTGGACTTCAGTGTAGCTTCTGACCAAGAAACGTCTTGAATCAAGTCCCATTTCCATGTGTCTGCTCCCATGACCTGCTCAGGGAAACTGTTCCATGAAACAGCGTTGGGTCAGGAAGCTCTGCAGGGGTGTGGGGTCCCAGGGTCCTTCTGGGCTCCCAAAAACGTTACTCTTTTCTCCACTGTCGCTTATTTCAGCTGGAAGATCCCTGTATTTATAGCTGATGTGGTTTGTGGCTTGCTCCGTGCCTTTCCTGCAGCACAGCTTTGCCTGACAGCCTTCATCCCCAACAGGGGAAGTTCCCTGCCCTGCGCTGGGCACGACTCAGTTTCTGGGCCCTGTGGGGACGTGCTAATCCTTATACTTTGGGTACAGCTCTCCTCCAGAGCTGTGTGTGATGTGGGGGACTCACCCAGCCAAAATTTAACATTTAGCCTTCTGGTATGCGACCTACAGATGACTGGAACACGTGTTCCAGAACGGAGGTGCCAGCCTGCTCCTGTAGACCCTCTTGCATGGTCAGATGGAGCCAGCCTGCAGTTTTCCCAGCCAGAATCCCTGTGAGTTGGCAGGGAGCCCTCAGTCCCACGTGTCAGGGCTCTGCTCCATCCCTGCCGTGCCCCAGGGGCTGACCAGGGCAGCTGGGCTGGTGGGCAGCAGGTCCCTGCTCAGGACGTCTGCCTTGGTGAGCTCCCTCCTGACTGTCCTTAAAGATGCTCCCTCAGCCCAGCTCTACTCTTGTGCAGCAAGAGATTGGTAGCAGTTTTCCTTCTCTTTGAACACGGCATTTTTAGTGATATTTTGCCTTGTTCCTAAATGCTGCATTTATTTCTCTGGGTCTCAGAGCTCTGCTGCCACCAGTTTAACACCAGCTATGTGACCCTCAGAGAAGAAAGGCTCTATGTAATAATGTGTGTGTGTGTTTGTATTTTTTTTCACTTTAGCTCTGATGTGAAAAGCCCTGTCTGGACATTTAAGTGACGTGGCTTGTGATATACACCAATTTATGTAGAGGTTGGCAGGGTTTTTTTTTCCTTGCCAGCAGGAGAAGGAAGGGGACCTGGGACCTCCTTCTGGTGAATTACTTAGAAAAACAGCCAACATTTAAAATTACAGGTTTGGAATTGAACTATAAATTCCAGTGAAGTAAAAGATCCATGAATAATATGTCATTAGGCTGAAATATAATTTGTTTGTATGTTTTAAGCAGTAGAAAGGAAACAGGATATAATTCCTATTAGCAACGTATATATTTTCCCCAAGCAAAACCCAGCTGCCTGATGGAAAGTTTATGTTTGCTCCATAAATGTTTTTAACTGTTTGGTTTTATTGGGTTCTTGTTCCAGTAGTACACAGAGCTTTCATCTCTCCTGGCTCAGCTGGGCTGAGGTGCTGCTCTCAGTCGGGGATTGTGTCCCCTCTGTTCAGTGTGAGCATGTCATGGGTTGCCACAGATTTAACACAAGATCCAGAAATCAAGAGTAAGTTTGTCTGTCTGCTCTGATGGGCATCTTGAGAATTACAAGCCAGACTCACAGAAGGTCTTCTCACATCTTTGCTCAGATCTGACCAACTATTCTGTGATCTGGAAAATTCTGGTGAAACAGGAGGAGGTATTTTTAAAAGGGACTTTTTGCATTTCTCACATGGTGTTGGACCCAGTGTAATGACAGAGCACTTTTGGTGTTTTTATTGGGGACCATATGATTTTGTTTATGCCATTAGATATCTGGGTGGACTTGATCAAAGCTGTTGGATTTGCTTCTGTTTGAGGCAGAAGTCACCACAGATTCTTCCACAAAAAAGTTTAAGGCACTTGTGGTGCCCTTCAGTGTTTGCCCTTTCAGTGGGCAGAGGCAGATGCCAGCTGAAGAGTCTGGAGTTTATCTCATTCTGCTTTTATCATTCTCTGCTCACTGGGATGAATGTGGCATTGTGGCTGTACCTTCTTATCTCACAGCAGGTAGCTGTGGAAGGCAAAAGCTTACAGAAGACTATGTTTTTTAGGATGATTTCAGTTTAACATTTTTGCGTCCTATCTTGTGTTTAAAGTCACTTTGGGTTTAGGTTGGGAGGCTGGATTATGGGACTTGGTTTGGGAAGTTATGCTGGCTCCAAAGTGGTGCATCCCAGGGGTGGATTTGGGCTCACAAAGAGCTTTTGTGGGTTCTGAAAAGGTTCTGAGCTTCCTGCAAATCTTGATGACCTTGATAAGGGCTTGCTGTGAATTCAGCTTCAGAGAGACTGAGAAATAAAAAGAGGACAAATCGTTCAAACATGCTCTGTGTTGACACTGATGCCTTGGAAGGCTGACCTGAAACAGAGTGGACAGAGCTAGAGAATAAAGTAGGTATTCATTGAAAGGTCTCCAGAATCCACCTTGGGCACAGTAAGAGCCCGGCCAAGGCTGCACCCAGGGTGGACCGAGAATGGTCACAAAAATGGCTAACTGGTCTGGAGAGAAGTTACATTTTATAAGTTTTGGTCCATTTGCACATTGGCGTTTAATTGTCCAATTACAGCTCCAGGCTGTGAGGTCCCATCCTTCTTGTTCCTCCCTCCAGCCCACCCTTGTTTGTGCTTTTGGGCCTGAAAGTTGTCCTTGGTCTGCAGCAGGAAAAGGATTTGTTTTGTGTCCCTGCTCTGTGAAGAGAGCTCACCAGCACTTAATGTGAGGCTCAGAACTACAGCCCTAGGCAGCACAGAATCTGAAAATATGAAAACTAAAACTTAAGGCATCAACACCTGGCACTGCAGGAGGCTGAAGGAGCAGTATCTGTCCGGCAACACTCGGGTACAGTAAATGTGTAACTCTGGAGGCCCTGGGCCATTCTCACTGCCTGGCATTGGAAGCAACTCAGCCAAAGGCAGTGGAAGAACATTTTGATAAAGATGGCATAAACAGAAACGTGGTGGAGACCTGTCGCACCCCTGTGAATCCCAGGCTGAGCCAGGAAGAGTTAAAGAGCTCCTGTCCAGGGAGTAATGGCAGGAGCTGCCCTTTGGTGCTGACAGACAGGGAGTCACTTGCTGCCTGCAGCTTCTATCGATTCCCACTCCGTTGTCAGCAGGCTGTAAATAAAACCTCTGCTGGGCTGCTCTTTGTGCTGGCTCTGGGGCTGCGGCCGCCTCCGGGCGAGCTCTGACGGATATCGAGGCCTGATGGACATCCAGGGGCCTGGAGGGGCCTCCGGCCATCACTCAGGGCAAGGGACACGTCCCACATCCCCACGTCCTGCTGGCATGGCCTCAGAGCCTTCCAGAGGCAGGGGGAGGCCCAGGGCGCTGCGTGTTTCTGTGGGGCTGCTGGTTCACCCCAAGGAAATAAACTGCTGTCTGATGTGAGCCGGGCTCGACTTTTTTGGCAGCTTCGAGAGAGAGAAATAGGATTAAAACTAAATGGAGGAATTCCTCTTTTCAGAAAGAAAAATGGAAGAGGAGGGAAAGGGTCCAGCTTGAAATCGAGCTGAATGTTGCTGCTGACTCTTGGAGTTGCTCCGAAGGCACACAAAAACTGACTTGTGTGTTTTTGGAAGTGCCCTGGCCCAGCACGGCGAGCTATGAAACGGGGGCCCCGAGTTGTGCTCTGTGGCTCCGCAACCAACTCCTGCGTGTGATGGGGACCAAAGTACTCAGGCCAGCTTTTCAGAGGCAGTCAATAATTTTTGGGCTGTCTGGTTTGGGAGTTTCCAAATCCAAGCAGCTTCCACTGGCTTCTGTTGGTGGTTCGGGCTAGGCAGAGCCTTAAACAAGCAAACAACCACCACCCCCTGCTGCTGCTGCTCAGACATCCCAGCTTAAGACACCCGAAGTCTCCAGTTCCCAAGTCCTCTTTCCATACCAGAAAATGTTGACTTTCCTCTTTGTCTGTTTCTTCATCCGTAAAATAACAATTTTACAACCAATTGCTTATACCTGATAGTTGATGTAAGGATAAAAAAAAAAAAAGTTAGCTTCCTCAAAGGAAACAGTTGTGAAGCAAACAAGTGTGGTGCCAAGGCTTTCATGATGCCCCTGTCTCTATGGGAGGCTCAGATGCAGTGTAACTCTCTGTTTTGAACTAATTTAGAGCATTTCTTTTCAGGCTCCTGTGAGTCTTGTCCTCTCTGAGCATGGGTGTTCCCATTCTCCAGTTTGTTTTTCACATCTGTGCGGTCATCTGGAACAGCCCAGTTCCCAGGGCAGGCTGGATGGAGAGCACTGGATTTGAGCAGGATGGTGTTCATCCCCAGAAAATGGTGATTCGAGATCACTCCAAAGCAACAACCCCAGGAGGGCACTGGCAAAGCTGCAGTATTGGGGGCTTGAAGGGTGGCTGTGGTCTCTGAAATGAAGCTGAAAGCTTTTAGATGCTGTTAAATGGGCATTTTTATTTGCATTTGCTGCTGTGATAAAGGAAGGGGCCGTTCATGTCTCCTCCTGCCTGAGGGCAGAGTGTTTGGTGCTGTAATTTTAGCTGTTCAGCATCTGCTCTGTTACACCCCTGCTCAAGAAGGGGACTCAGCACTAAACTTTCCAGGTCTGTCTGCAGTTGATCTGCTTCAGCCCTACTGGCATTTTTGATGGGAATTTTACGACTTCTTTCTTGCAAGTTTGGTACACATTTTATTTTCTTTGGAGCCAGTATTGGCTCCTCGTGCCTTTCTTTTGGAAGCTCCAGTGATCAATGCCTTTGGTTGTGGGAACTCTTGCAGAGAAGAGTTCTGTCATCATTTATGGGGGTACGGGAAAAACAGATGAAGAAGTGTAATATATGCCAAATATTATCCTCAGAACTGCTCTTATCTGATATCTACAGCTGTACTTGTTTAATGTTAATATTATTTTGCTTAGCTGGACCTTTCTGTAGAGAAGTTTTTGTTAAAAAAGTGGAGTTCTCTGAAATCAGGCATCTTTGTTCAGCAACTAGAATTATCTGTGTTGGTATCTGTGTGTATGATTCTCTTTTACTGCATTGAGATTGGTTTTTAATACTCTGTGTTTTCTGAAGTCACATTCTGGTGGAAGCCATCAGCAGGAAAGGAGCTGTTGTGGTTTCAGGAGTTGGATGCTCTCCACTGGTCAGCTGGATAAGATACAACACCCTATTTTTAATCTGGCACTGCTCTGTCACCCAGGTTAGCACCTTGGGTAGGTTCTTGAAAAAAAAAATAGGAATTCTTGGGTAGCACGAGCCAGCAGGACAGATTCTCCAACTGTGTCATTGTCACATGTGATGTTTATGCTGCTCTATGCTCGGCCACCATCTGCTCCTGAGCCTGTTGAGTCATCTGAGCAATTAGTCCAAGGCTCATTCATCAACCATGGACTATTTGTGCTTATTTTTGGATCTCCTTCATCACAGTGCCTGGACCTAATGAAGGGAGTGAGGTGCAGATGCCAAGGCAGGTAAATGAAGTAAGTAAAACTAAAGGTTTTCATATCCCCCCAGTAACTTTTGTAACCAAACAAGCTGATTTTGGAGACAGAGCACTTGGCCTTTTAAGGGAAATCTGTTGTTCAGTCTGGTAATTCAGACTAACACTTAATCTTTAACTCCTGCATCACTGTTATGACCCAAGGCAAGGCATCCATTCCTTTTGCAAAAGAATTGTAATCCAAGCCCTGACCATTCAGGATAGTGATGATAAAACAGGAGCTTTTAAAGCGCTCTCTTGCATGAGTTACAACAACATTTTTAATAGGTGTAAAAGTGCCTAAAAATATTACCTGCCTACACAAATAAGTTTAAATCCGAGTAAGGAGTAGAGTCTCTTAAACACATCAGACAAGATTCAAAAACCTTTTTTTATTTAAAGTGAAAAGCTTAAATAATTTCCCCAGAAAGCCAGTTTGTAACATAAGCCTTCCCAGGGAATGATCCAACGTCCAGTCTAATCGTTTTATGTGACTATTTAATCTACTGTTTAACAAACAAAAATACTTGCAGTACCATAGCAACTACTGCAGATTGGTGCCCTTGGGACAGAGATCAGCTTCCTGATCCAAAGCAAACCTGCCTACTCTATATTCCAAGATATACTTTAGGGCAACCTTGTGGAATCAGAAGGAAGACTTTCCAATGCAGGCTAAAATGGACCCATTTTTTGGATATGGCTGTTTCATTCATTGGCCCAAAGATGCATAAATATGCTCCTTGCTTTGGGATAATTATGCAGCCATATTCCTCAAGGCTTCACGGCCATGAAGGTTTCCAGCCTTTTTCCTGGATGTAGGTGTATTATAGCAAGAAATCACTTTATTATTGGTACATAAAACCTTGTGTTTTGAATTTCAGAGGAATGCCCAGCTAATGGTTTTATATTTAAGCTAATAAAGAACCTTTCCTACTCTGACTGTGGCTGGAAAGCTTTAGGAAACTTTGCAGAAGCACTGATTTTGATAAAAGGCTCTGCACCCCAATACTCCTGATTCCCTTTCTCTCTCCTGGATGTTTATTCCGCAACTTCACTGCTGCAGCTGAGGGTTTTCTGTCCCAGCCTTTCATATGCTTTGCTCTGGTGCTGTTGGATCTGCAGCATATTGAGGAAACCACCCTGGACCACAGCACGGCTCAAAAATGCAAATTAATTGTGATCCTGTTTCAGTCAGCTACATTTGTGTCCCCTGATGAGCATGCCCTGAACCTATGGCTGTCCTGGAACAAAGCAACTCTGCTTTATTTTGGGCAGCATGGATTTATCCTTAGGCTAGAAATACTTCCAAGCCTTCCATACCTTTTTTTGCATCTAGAGCTGGTCAGGATTTTCCCAACAGAACTGATTTGGGTCAGAAAACACTGACTCTGTCAGATCTTTGTTGTTATTGTGAGAGATGTGTCAAAACTGCTGGCAGGGCCCAGAGAGGCAGGAGTGATGCTGGTGACCAGCTCCAGGTCTCCTGGTGGGCTCTGTGGCTGCCCAGGAAGGGTGGGCAGGGATCAAACCAGGGTGAGCTGGGACATTGGAAGGTGCTCATCACCTCATCAGCTGCCCCCAGGCTGGAGGACGTGCCAGTGGATGCATCCTTGTCTTGGAAACTGCAGCGTGGTATTTCCTTTTCTCCTCTTGCACAGCCAGCCAAATATCGGCAATCTGGGATAGTCTTTGAAGCACAAATGCCTCTCTGGTCTTGTTTGCAAGGGAGGTCTGAGTGGGACAGAAGAGCTGGTTGCTGTCCCTCTGTGTTTTACAGAGCATGGGGCTGTTCTTGGGGTGTTTCCCATCCTCTGGTTGGGCATTACAGCCTGGTTTGCGGGCAGGAAAGAAGGGAGACGTTTTGGGATTTTTGAATGCTCCCAGGAATGTGCATTGCCATTAAAGTTTTTGGGCAGTGATGGTGTGATCTATATAGCGAATATTTGTCTATTCCATTTTCCCCATCCCTCTTTTCTGCTTTTCTCCTCCTGTTATTCTGTGAACTTTCATTTCTGCTCTCCTCTCTTCTGTATTAACAGCACCAACAAAAGCTGTTAGTAATGTTTGCCCAAGATAAATAATTGATCATATATATGTGTGTAAAGTTTGAGAACCTTTCTGGTTTGAAAACATAAATAAAATGTTGAGCTACCACAATCCTAAAGCAAATCACTGTACTTAATCTAAAAAGAATCTTCCCTCCTTGCTGGATCTCTGGGCACTCTGTGTAAAATGACACCCTACTAAGAAATAGAACTTATTAATGAAAGTTTTGACAGAGAAGATTTCACTTTGAAAATAATGTTCCCCAAAGCTTTTATAATAATTGGGTTTGAAACAAGGCTGTGCAGACACAATAATTTCCAGGCTGAGTGATCAGATAGAACTTTCTTCTATGGTTTCTTTTTCCCCCATTTTCCTTAAAATCCCTCCTCACAATTGGACCTGCCATAGATTTAATACTGGAAACCCCCAGTGCAGTATAAGAAAAGACCAAAAAAAGCAAGGAAAAAGCAGGAGGACACTTTCTTCAAGCTTTCTTGGACTTCTCCTTTTCAAATTATCCTTGGTCTTGAAACAATTTAAAATCAAAATTGTACTTTCCATTGCAAGCCCAATAAACTGAGAGCACAGCCTTTCTCAGTGAACACTGTCTTCCTCTTCTGTCCAATCTGTGCCTTTGTTCTGCACATAACTCATTAACACCTGAATCATATCAATGCCCTGCCTTGCCACTTTACTGCAATTTATTCTTGAAATCTTTAATTGCATACCTTAGGACTGTGGTTGTTGTACTGAGAGCTGTATCTGGATTATTTACTCGGAGCTGTGAGTTGATGTTTTCCCTTTTATCCCTCGGGACACGATGGGAAAGGTTGATTTGAGTGGTGTCCTGTGGGGTTTAGGGGACAGCAGGGCCCATCCATCTCCTGCTACAGCAGAACTGCAGGGGAAGCTTGCAAGGCACCATGAAAGCTCATGGGGTCAAGCAAAGGAAATCTTAAAGCAGTGGAGATCTGGGTTAGATCCCCTGGCCTTGGATTAGGGATTGTGTCTGTGACAGGACAGTGGTTCCACCAGGCGTGTAGCAGTTCACCTAACTCAGGTTAAAATCACAGGCAGAGTTCACAAATTGATTTTCTCTTATGCATTAATTGGAAATAACCATTCTTGTGCACGCTGATTGAGGCAATGGGGCTGTTCATGTCACTTAGAGATTTTAGAGGAAATACTCTGTGAAATCTAATGATTGGTACAGGAAACTTTGCCAGTTTGTTGCTTGGGCAAATCAGCTTATGGTCATTAAAGCATTGTTCTATCAGGGAGAAGGAGCTGCTTGTCCCCTCCCAAATTTAAATGATACCCACTTGCAGATACTTAAAATGGCTTTGATAGTCTGGTACTTTAACTAGTGCAAATCCCATGTAGAAATGCTTCTTTTGGGTTGCGTTAGGAGTAGGGAAGTGCTCTGCTCACTGCAGGTTGATGAGTGTCAGGACATCAGTTTAGCAGGCTGCTGCCATTCTGTGCCCTCTCTGCACATTGTGACACGAAGGACAATCTGTGGCTAAAAAAACCCGAGTGTGCTGGGAAATGCTTCACCTAACTTAGGTTAATCATTGAATCCCACAATAGCTTGTGTTGGAGAGGACCTTAAAGCTCATCTTGTTCCACAAGTGGAAGGGACACCTTCCACTAGCCTAGGTTGCCTCAGGTACCTCTAAACACCCTCTCTTCTCATTTCCTATCCAGACCTTCAGTCAATTCTTGGCCAGAATTGCGATGGGGGCATGCTTGGAGGCTGCATCCTCACACACACAACCCGCACACTCGCTTTAAATTTTGGCGAGTACCAGAGTTTTTAGAGATAATCTCAGCACTGACAGAGCTGGATGCTGCCGTGCTGGAAAGGTGCCCGTGGGATTTGGCCATGACATCTGGAAAAAAGCTGAGTCTTGTGCCCTTGCAGCACCATGAAGAAAAAGCTCTGCGGGGCTGGTGTTGCAGTGATGCAGTGTTGTGCTTTCCAGGTGAATCAATTGTGGATACACTGAAGGCCATCTCATTTTTAAAATGGTTTGCTGGTGTAGGCCCTTGACTTTGGGATTTATCCTATACCTTGATATGGAGTTACATTATCTTAATTGTTTTTGGCGTGGTGCAGGACAGATCCAGTGTTTCAGGCTTTGGGTGGGAGGAGTGAGAGCCTCTGGGAAGGACAGGGGTGTTTTTCTGTTGTCTGGCTGCTTGATTAAATTGCTGGGAGTTCAGCTGCCTGAGCAGCTGAGTTTTAGTGCATGATTTGTGTTTTGAGGGTTGTCAGGAGGCCTAGATCCTTGAACCAGCATGCTTTTTGTTTTTTTCTTTTTCATCTTAATTTTGAACAAATAAAACTAAATTATGGTGACAATTTCTGGAATTTTATCACTCTCAAAGGTTCTCCAAATACTGTGCCTGCTCAGATCCCAGGCAGCCAGGTGAGGAACATCTGCCTATCACATAACATCTGTCTATGAGTAAGATAAATTAAGAGGCTTTATTATTGGTCTGCCAAAATTATTGGTCTTAGAGCTGGGAATGGAAACTGAGACCTTTGCTGTGCTCCTCAGACCACCCTTCCAACCGCATGCTTATGTTTCAGTGCTCAGGCTCCTCTCAAACATGTGCAATTACTGATCTGTGCTGCTCATGCTATCAGGCATCTCCATTAAATTTATTATCCTGCAAAAGATCTAAGCTTTTGCATAGTTGTACCCTGGCTGTGTTCCTTTGTGAATTATTTACGGTAGTATTTTTGGTCTTCAGTCATCCAGTTTTGGCTAAAACTCTTCTTCCTCCAGTTTCCTGCCATTTATCCTTCATGCTTGAAGCCAAACTTTTAGATTGTACGATTACTGCATTTCAGGTGGTGTTGTTCACCTCTACCTTAGAAGGAACAGCTTTATCCAGCAGACATTACTGAGGCTGTGGGTAGCAGATGAACATTTTTTCCTTCTTAAAAGGGATGGTGTCAGAAGCTTTGTATTGAGAACAAGGAATTAGAAGTCTCTGTTTTTAATAAGCCAAGGTTATTTTGTAACATAGGGAGGGGTCTTGGTTTTTAACAATTGTGTTTTAGCCGCTGATTTTGTTTGCTGCCATTTGAGTTTCTCAGCTGGAAAATGAAAAATATTCCTATTTTAGCCAGATCTTACTATAAGCACGGCTTTTCACTTCCATCAAGAGAAGTTATGTGTGGGAAGGCTGCAAGGGATCAGATATTTTCTTTCTTTATGTCGTTGTCTTTTCACTTGTCATGCTCCAGGACAGTCCTGTGATCTTTGTTTCGTCAAGCAAATACTGCTGTTTTTTTAAAACCCAGCAGAATATGTCACCAGCAGTTACAACTTTGAAACTTCAGAACAACAGTAAAAGCTCACCTGTGGAAAACTTGTGATAAAATACAGACTTTACTATCTTCCCTCTAATTATAACAGTGATTGCAAAGGTGCTGGAGCCATAAAGGATTAATGCATTGCCTACAGTGGCTTTATAGCCAATGTAGCTGCAGAAAATAACCTGGTTTCTTACTGAAGGTGAACAGGGAGAGAATTGACTCTTCTGATACCTGAGAGAGGCTTTGTGAATGTGAAAGCTGGTCCTTGCTAATGGAGATTTTCTCAGTATTTTTGACTCTAAATGCAGGTGTTATGTAGGCAGGATAAGAGTAAGTGAGTGAAAATGTTTCAGTAAGAAAAAAGGAATTACTCTGAAGGGTCTGTGGCAGAAAGGCAGCAGCAGAAGATATCTCTGTGTATGTGTGTGCCTGTGTCTCCACTCTTGCCCAATCCCATACAAATTAAACCTATTTAATCTTCCTTGCTCCATTTTACAAGCTGTGCATGGGTTCACACATTAACTCTAGTTTGTCTCAGCTGTAACAGCATTACAGATGATGGATGGGCTGTCGTGCATGTCCTTGTTCATTTGACAGAGATGGGAACATTCTCCCTGCAGGCAGGTTCTCATTTCTCTTTCTGCTTTCTCCATAGCTGTCTGGTTGACAAGAAGATCTTTGTTCTGTAGGAGTTTATCTGCTCCTGCTGTTTGTTCTGCACCTGGAGTCAAGATACTGATTTGTGGCCCTGTGTAATCCCATCCATAGCAACCCACTGGGACAGCTTGAGCAGTGTGGGGATGCTCCAGGTGGGAAGGACACAGAAGGGAGAGGATCTTTGAAAACTGGAGAATCCTCTCCTGCTAATACCCTGCAAAACAGAAATGTCAGGACAGCCCCATGGCATCAGTCCTGTGGGTGTGAGTCCTGAGATTTTCTTCAGCAGTGCCTATAGTAATAGTAAAGGGTCTGTTTTGGGAAAACTTTTGACAACCTCTAAATGTCCAGTGTGGTTTAGAGTTTCTCTTTGAAGCATGGATTTGCCTTGAACTATCTTTTTGGGGATAGCTCTTCTCCCCCTCCCCATCTGCTTATCTCCTTATCTCTTTCATGTTCAACTGTAGGGCTTGGTTAAAATAACAGTGGAGTTTTTAGGGGAGCCAGAACAACAACAACAACACAAAAATCTTCCCAGTTAAGTGGCTACAGGTCCTTGATTGCTTCCATCCCGTATTGTCTTGGGGCTGTTATTTTTGCTTTCTTGGGTTAGATGCTTTTATGGATATTAGCATCCCCTTTCATCTTGGAGACTTGAATATTTTGGTACCAAATAGTGCTAAACTTGCCTTTGTATGAGAAGAAGTTTTGCTCGGCCAACGACCAAGGAAATCTGGCTCAGTTGCCTTCTGTAATATTTACTGATTAACTTCCAGTTTGCTTTATCTCCCTCAGTTTTATTGCTCTAGGTGTCAGCAGCAAACTAGTTCATGGCTGAGTTTACACCAGTGATGCACTCAAAAAAGGAAAGGCTTTTTCAGCCTTGACCTGCAATAATCCAGCTAGCCAAATGTGTGGAGAGGCTCAACCCTTAAAACGAGACAGTCAAAAGTTTCAAGGTCAGGGGAATAAAAACTATTGTGCATTTTTTGCTGCTTTAGCAGAAACAGCTCTGTGGACCTCTAGTGGTTCAGTGATCAGACTTTTAGCCACAGCCTCTATCTGGAATGTAACTTTAACACATTTCAGAAGTTGCTCTAAGTTTGTAAACCTGGTCTCTATATGTTGAACTGCTTTACTGAAGAAATGCTGGGTTCTTTGGCACTTAAATGTCAAAAGCTGAGCAACATTTGAAAATCTAACTAAAAAACCCTTGTCCAGCAAAAGGGGGAAAATAGTCCACCCAGTCAAAAGAAAATGCAGACATAAAGGAAGGACCTAAGGTCAGATTTCACCCCAAGTTTAGGGCCTGTGTTCTCAAAAAAACATCACGCAACATTTCTCTCAGACTTGGACTTAATAGAACATTTTTTTCTCTGAAAAATGTTCTACCAAGAGAAATGTTTTTCCTCCCCTAAGATGTGTGTGTGTAATGCAGAACGTGGTATCCTTTACATCCCCAGCACTCCCATGTTTTCCCAGGACGTCAGGAACCAGTTCAGTGGCAGGCTGGGAGCTGCCACCCAGAACACGCGAGGGAAGCGGGTTCTGAAACCACACAGTGTGAAACACGTGGAAAGAGGAGAGTTTCTCAAATTCTCCATTTTAATAATGTGAGTGGCTCCAAATCGTTGCTTGAAGTGTTGATTTCAGTTGTCAAACCGATGTTTCTCTCTGCTGGGAGGCAGATTTGAGTCCAGCCCTGGTTTGCAGGATGCAGAGGCTGCACGTCCCACCTGGCCCTCTGCTCCCTGCTCTAATGCAGCCCTGATGCTGTGGGGACACCAGGGAAGAGGGGATCCAATCCCAGTTTATGGTGTACTGTCCCAAACAGTTCATAAAACAGTGCTCTTTTCTTTAAATTTCAAGTAAGTCCTCAAAAAAGAGCAGTGTATGACCACTCAGTTGTATGTATTCTTCCCTGCATTTGGTTGTCTGCTTCTCTAAAATCAGGTTTTATTGCAGCAGTGACTACAGAATACTCAGAGCATCAGAAGTTAGATACCTGAAAGGACAATTCTGGGTTTTTTATAAGAGATTAGGCTGTGACAATCCCCACAACAAACTGGAAGGGGGAAAATTCAGGTCATCCTGTGCTTATCAGCTGCAGCAGATAGAGAAAATGTAGTAGGAAGACAGACTGGCTGCCCCATCCCTAATGTGCAGTCGTGGCAGAGGAGAGGACTGCGAAACTGGCCTGAGACCATCATTTCATTTGGGAATGTAATTTTTCATGGATCTGATCACAAATTTTCCAGCAGTTCTCTAAAATGAAGCTGCTGTTGGAAATAAAGGTGCAAGTTGTTCAGTGTCAAGTCATGCTTCAGAGGATTTGGAAGCAGCACTTGTATTCAGGTTGCCAGTGCTGTTTCTTACAGGTACCAGTCACTTCACAGGAAATCTTATTTAAATGGAAATAGGCTAGCAAGGCTAAAGGCACAGCACCAGAATTTCTTGCACCTTTATTAACATTGTAAAAGTATCTGTGGGTGGTTTTTTTCCATTCTAATTTCAAAATTTCTGGTAGAATGGATAGATTACTTTTTTTAATCACCTGGAGTTGGTGGGAGGCGTTTGAAACAAAGGTGACGGACCAGCCTCCCTGGTGTCTGTGACATGACTGCATGTGCAGTTCTTACCTTGCAGAATTCTTTGGGCTCAGCTCCTGGGATGAGGGGAATGAAGCAAAGTGATGCTGCCTGAGGAGCATTTCAAGCAATCTGTATGCACAGAGCCCCAGATTTCAGATTTCTCTGACGTCTATTGTCATTTGTCTTGCTCCTGAATTTTGCATTGCCATTAGAAGAGTTCACCCTCACCTTTAGAGGTGCTGGGTTGGTTCTTTTCATCCTGAAGTGGCTGAATTCTCTGTGTAGCCGTGGCCACTGCTTTTGGAGATGGAGTTTGGATCTTGGCCCATTCCTGCTGACTAATTCAGTGTTTGTGATGTGAGGAGGCCACAGTTAGTAGGTGAGAGACTGATGTTGGCACGCGGAAGATGACAGAAGGCAGTGGAAGGACAGGATGCCACTCAGCAATGTCTGAGAGGGAAGACAAAGATCTGGTGTGCACGTTGGGGTCCCTTCCAGCAGGAAAGCGGGCCCTTGTCTTGTGGGACAATGTTAGGGCACAGAGCCATCCTGCATGCTCGGAGTGGGGAGCTGAACAAATGAGCTCATTCCTACTGAAACTCTAGCACTCTGAGCATATTACTACTATGGATTAATGCAATTTATTTCTGTCACTGACTGATTCATAGGGTGTTCTCCTGCAATTTGCAAAAGCAGCTCGTGAATCATTTAAGTAGGAATTATAAAATTAAATGCTTCTTTCCTCTTCTGACGCTAGTCCTTGGAGCCGGGCTATCTGGGGGAGGTGTGAGGCAAGGGTGTGTGACTGTGCACAAAGAGTCATGTCAGCAGTTTCTCCTCTGCTTCTCTCAGATCAGAGCTTGGAGGACATGAGATGTCGAGGAACCCTCTTGCTCTGCTTCACATGCTCAGGTTGGAGAGAGGGTTCCCTCTCACTCCCCAGCTTTGCATGGGTTGGGTGGATCAAGTGCTACATCCATTTTATGTGACCACCTCTGTTTTGTGTTTAAGACCCACTTACACTGCTCTCCTGGCAGATTTTGGGCTGCCTGCAGCCAAATTTCCCAGACAGGCACCAGCTTGGTACTGTGGGTGTGGGTGTCTGGCTTCAGCAGATAACCCTGAGCACGGCCACCTCCTTTGGCACACCATGGACAAAGGCTGTGGCCACCTCAGCCTGCCCAGAGCACCCAACCTATGGATGGACAGGTGTTATCTGCTCCTCCTGTGTGCCTCCCAACCTCCCAGGGATTGCCATCACACTGTGGTGCTAAGATCAGGTGACTGCTCCTCCAGGAGCTGTTCTCCTTCCTTCACCTCTGGAGTCAGTATTTTCGGAATTACTGGCTTGTTCTTCCTTCCTGCCCCTCCATCCTGCCTCCTCTTGTGGGCCAGTGCTTGATTCTGTCTGTGCCTCAAAGCACTTCAGTCACTTGATATCTTCCCCTTTGTTACCTGACACTTTGGAGTGGGGTTCTGGGGCTGGGTTTGGTGATGTGCTGGGTATCCTCCACTCCTGCTGGGGCCCTTTCAACCCTCGAGGGCACTTCTACAGTCTGTGTATTTAAAGAGCAATGAGTTGGATATTTAATTGAAAAAACTGAGACCTAAAAGGATGGCACCTTCTAGCAGGTGGACCAGTGAACACTGCAAACTGTGGGAGAGTCAGAACATTTCTACAATATGATGTCAAAAATAGTGTCTGAGATAATTTGATTCATTAGCCAGAAACACTGAATCTATTTTACCTATAGTGTACCTTTTCCAAAGGGGATTAGCAAGTGAAAACATCAGGTGTTGTTTCATTAGAGTATCCCTCAATTTGCAGGGCTTTCTCTTTTGTTTTTCTTTAAAGGACTATGCTGTAGCTTTAAACCCCCAGAATATTGTAAACATATTGCAAGCATATGCTTTCCATGCAGAAAACCACAAAACAATAAACCTAATGTTGAAAACCACATTAAAACAAGGGAAAATCACTTCACTAATGTTTTGTTTCATACAATTTTTTAAGACTTGGAATGGAGTTGAGTCCATTCTCTTGGCTGCTAATCAAAGAGTCAGCATGCTTCACATAGGAAAAATGTAAACTTTAGAGGGCCAAGGATTTTACTTTCAATGGCCCTTTCAGACAGTGGTTTTTATGGGTTAACAAATGTTAGCCAATACTTCTCTGACAGAGACAATCAGTATTTGGGTATTTGAGAGTAGCTGAGTTCCCTTTGGGGGACCTGGAATCACTTAGCTCTTGTTAGCCCAGTGATTAGAGTTGTTGAGTTTTCAGTGTGTCACCATTTTTGTAACCTGTTAAGGAAATAAACAATATTTACAAAGGGAAATAAATTAATGTGGATTCCTCAGTTAATTGCATTCATGTCTTCCTAAATCAAGATGCTTTATTTGGATTTGCTGGAGGGCTACAATTCTTGTCAAAGGCTGATTGATTTGGACTTCTCTGAGCCTTCATCTGGATCTGATTCCCTCTTGTAAAGTCGACTAACAACAGAAACATCTGATAAAAGGGCTTTTCACTTGGAGCCCTTTACAACTGTAATTGCAAATTATCAGCCTGAATTAAGATAGGGGAAAATTATTAGTAAAAAGGTACTTGGCTCAGTAAGTTCCATACATCGTAATTTTAGCTAAGAGTCTTCTGGCTGCTTTCACATTGCATCCCCTGATTATTCAGAAGCATGCCTGTTGGTCTCAAACTCAATTAGATGATCTCCTTTGTCCATGAGATCACCTCTGGTTTTAGCATTGATAAAACTTTTTGGAGGTTTGGAAGGCTTGACGAGACCGGGGTGCAGTGCACTGCTCTGCCCTCCCTGGCTGGATCATCTGCACCGGGGAGAGCTCAGGTGGAACTGGGAGAGGTCACAGGGGAGCTTTGCACTCCTTAGTGCAATGCAGGGACGTCACAAACGGGAGCAAACCAGTGCTCCTTCGGCATTTCTCAGTGCCTGAGGGAGAATGGCCGAAAAGAGGGGATGTGAAGCGGGGGTTCATAGTGTGGAGTGCAGTCACCAATCACGAGGCCACCTCCCTCTTGCCTGGGAGTAGAATAACAAAACCAAAGCAAGTCAGGGACACTCCTGCCCCTGAAACTGCTACTGAAGGGTGTTCTGGTGCCATGGATGGGTGCAGTGTGGGAGTAGAGGCTGGCTTGGCTATTCAGTGTCTTCTTTTAACAGTTTTCATGGAGGTGAGGCACGTGATTTTCCCTGCACTGCTGGATTTCTGTATCAAACATCCTTCCTTGAAGGTGTCAAGTCATTTGCTCTGTGTGGGGTGGGATTCAGAGCCTGTGAGAACCTTGGAGCGAGCAGTCAGTAGATGTCAGTAGAAACTGAGCCATTTCTCACCCTGTGGGGCTGGGCTCTCCCCTCAATTCACCAGAGCTGGAAGTGTCTTGGTTCTGTTTCAGTTCTTGGTGATTCTCCTAGTCAATGCTCTCTGTGCACACTCCCAAGCAAACCACGTAAGCACAAATTCTCCATTTCCTTGGGTTTATTTCCCAGGCACCAAACTTCTGCCTGGCCCTGCAGCTGATCTCTTGCCTCTGTTGTTGACTGGCTTCCCTTGTAGAAATGTTAAGGTTGGAAAAGACCTCTGTGAGATCAAGGGCTCCAACCAAACCGACCCTACAGAGGCTCTGCTGCTGCAGAGTGTTCAGTGCTCAGGGCTGTAGCTTTTGTTCTTGGCTATCACCTCCCTTCCCTCAGAACTCCCATTTGCTCCTGTGATAAGCCTGGCTGTAGATACCTTCAGTAAGGTGGATATGTGTAATCTGTATAAAAATGCTCTATTCCTCTGCATCCATTTAGCCTGGTGGAGTTCTGCCTTCATTTTGACTTGTAAACCTGCCATTGCTCTAGCTGTTCCTTAAGTATTCCCCACTTTTTTTGGTGATTAATTTCCAAGACACGCTATAGAGTCCTCATTGATGTTCTCCAGGGCATTTTCAATCTACTGCTCAAAGGGAGAAAAATCTGTACATTCCTTTCTCGAGTCCTTACGGTCTCCTCAAGAACTCCTCAGATCTGCTGATAAGATCAGAATGCTCCTAAACATCTGATGGATGTAATTGTGGCCAGCATGATTCTGAATTGTGAAGATTAGGAGCACCACAGTGCTCGATAGTGTTGGCTGCTCAGTAAATCACGCTGGGGAGTTCCTCCTCTCCTGACACATGTTCACCCTGCCTTGCTGTGCCTTGGTGTCATCTCAACCACTGTCTGAGTCATTGGAATTTTGGAGTGATCGGACTCCTGGCTTCTGCCTCAGGGTTTGTTTCTTTTCCTTTTCTTAAAGATGTGTAGCAACATCCCTAATCCATAGCCCAAATTTAGTATCCTGAATCTCTGCCCAAAAAATCGTCAGATGAAAAGTTTTTAAGCTGTTTCCTTTCCTCTCTGGGTTCTGTTTTCCCATCTGTCTCTCCAGCAAGAGCCATTTGCTCTCCCTCCTCCTCCAGAGAGTCTCTGCAATGCTAAGGAGGGACTGAGGAGGGAATGCTGCCACCTCTTCAGAGGATGGGGCCAGGCACCTGGCAGGCTGGTGCTTCTCATCTGCCATCTCGGGCTGCAAACATTTATTTTTTATGAAAAAAATTCCACAAGACATTTAGTTGCTTTGATTGAAAGTGCTGTCAAGGAGTGAATGAAGTGTAACCAGTGCAGAAGAATTCTCTTGTCTCTGCAGGGAACTGGGAGCAGGTGCTCGGGTGGGAGGACAGGCTGCTCTGTGCTGCTGAGCACAGTCCAGGGAAGCTGTGGAACCACAAACCACTGGAGTCTGGGAGGGTTTCCAGGTCAGGGATTGCTTTGTGCTTGTCCTGTACACTTCCACACACGGCAGCTATTGGCTGCTCTGGAAGTTGGGATCCCAGGGAACCGGTGACGTGGGTCAGACTGAATTCTTGAAGTGGTATTTTATGTGTTAAGTTCTTTGTATGGAAGAACTTTACACATAGAAGAGATTCTGATGTTTACTGTGACTGGCACCTCGTGTAGCAGGTGACAACCTGAGCTGTTCCTTCTTCCCTCCCATCCCCTCAGTCCATCTGAGAAGCCTTAGCACAGTTCCTGGGCTTTATCTGAAGGCTTTATCTCCTTCTTCCTCCATGAGGTAAACCAGACCAAATTAAGGGGATTGCTGGCCCTCAGTGCCTCCCTGAGTACAAATTTTAAAAACTTTTCAGGCAGGACTTCTTTTTATGTGATACTTTGACAGTGTTTGCCTCCTCTATCACATTTTAACTCTTCCTCTTCCCTATGAACCAGTTTCTTTAGCCCGTTATAACAAGATTGTCATATTCTTATGCAGAAGGAAATTTGTGTAACCTTAGGTAACCCAAACTCCTAAATTTTGGGCCTTACCAAGTGTTACTTACATATTTTTGAGCAAAACAGTGCTGGCTTAGGTGTTGTATGACAAAAGAGAGCAACCTGGTGCTGGAGGAGCCATTGAGTGGC